>JAUPMG010229577.1:0-23152 GCA_031762675.1 Pachysandra terminalis
AATTCTGTAAACACCCTCATTACATCCTCCTTTACAATCTCCCAACACTTCTTATAAAAAGCCATAGAGAAACCATCCGGTCCTGGAGACTTATCTTCCTCCATACTCATGATTGCTTCGCTCACTTTATCTTCAGAAAAACTCATCTCTAAACCCTTCACTACCTGAGCTGGTAATCTTTCAAACTCCAATCCCTCTAAAGTTGGTCTAAAACAACTCTTCGGCGAAAAGGGCCTTATAACAGTCTTCAATAGCTTTCTTGATTTCCCCCTCCTCATTCATTACCACCCCGTCCACTTCTATTCTTCTAATTGTGTTCACTCTGTTCCTTGCATTCGCCATATTATGAAAAAACCTTGTATTTTTATCTCCTTTCAGCCATAAAGCTCTAGATTTTTGTCTCCAAGAGATTTCCCCCATTCTTGCAACCTTGGCAAGGTCCTTAAGATGTTCTCTCTCCCTTCTCTCCTCGCTCCCCATTTCCCCTTTATCTTCTAATACATCCAACTTCTGTACTTTCTCCAATAGGTTCCCCATTTTGTTCTCCATCCTACCCAATTTGGTTTTGTTCCATTTTTTTACTGTGCTTTTAATAGCCTCAGTTTTCTGCAGAACATAAAACTCGACAATCCTCTAACATCAAAACCATTCCACCAATTCTACAAAATTATCCTCCTTCAGCCACATATTTTCAAAGCGGAATGGACATTTCTTGACCAACTTATCTTCACAATCCAACATGATTGGGGTATGGTCAGATGTTGCTTTAGGTAAGGAGATGGCTTGCACACAAGCGTAGGACTCTTCCCATTCTACAGACATTAAAAACCTGTCCAATTTAGAACATACTTGATTTTCCTGATTATTTGACCAAGTGAATTCTGTGCCAATTAAAGGCACGTCTAACAATGCATTCCAGTCAATAAACTCAGAAAAGGTTTGCATATAAGTATTAACTCTTCTGCAACCCGATCTTTCTGTGCAGACTCTAATAGTATTAAAGTCCCCTCCAACGCACCAAGGAAACTCCCATCCCCTTTTATGATTCTTAAGTTCAGCCCACAATTTCTGTAGCCTACTATGATCTGTAGGGCCATAAACTGATGATACCATCCTATGTCCTTCCCCATTGTCACCCTTTTTCCTTAAAAATCACAGAAACAGCAAATTCTCCCACTTCAGAATATATAAGCTCAAACTTATCTTCCTTCCAAGCCGACAAAATTACTCCTAATGCCCCTACTATTGATTTCTGAACCATCCCCACCAATCTGCAACCCCAAATCTACATCTGAATATCCTTATCCACGACTTCCAATTTGGTTTCTTGCACCATAACCGTCTGGCCTCCATTCTTTCAATGCCATCTTTATGATCTTTCTTTTGTCCCTATCCCCCATTCCCCTTACATTCCATGACAGAATTTTAGCCTTCCTTTAAAACTCCTACAATCCCCCCAAAAACTTCACCCTCACCCCCTCTTCTTCCCATTCTTGACCTCCCTGGACTGGCTTTCTCCTTAATTCCCCAACTTGACCTTTTCAATTCCTTTCTTATCTTGTTATTCCTCACACTTATTATTTTTTTCGATTGCTTTAAATAACTCCAGGGCCTCATTCTAGAAACCTTCCCATGAAACTCCTACAAATCCACCAAATTTCATTAATTTATTTAGCACCAACTCCGATATTCCTTTCTCATCCAATACTATTGATTCCTTATTAAACTTGTCCAAACATTCAGCTAATTCACTGTTAACTGATTGCAATGGTCATTCATCTATGATAATAGCCAAAGGAATCGGTTCACCTGTTTAATAATCCACGTCCTCCTCACACCAATCTACCCTGTAAATTGAACACTCCCTCTCTGATCGACTCTGGAATCTTCCTGCTCCACATCCGAAGTCACCCACTGAACCGCCAAAAGCTTCATCACCAGTGAAATTTTCAAACACAGTCAAGCCCATCTCCGTTCCAATGATCTCTTCCGTCTCCCTCCCTTCCTCCAAAACATTCAAATCACTTTGGGCCCTTGAAATAAACACCCCCTTTCCATCCTCTTTGGGCCTATAGCCACATCAAAGCTACTTGATATCCTTCCCAGCTAAGCCAGAAATACAGATTCCCCTAAACGCCCCTTTCGGCATCTCCTATCACCGGACACCCCTTCAATATCGTATCACCAAAAAGGGCATCATGCCTACAACACAATGGGAAAACACCATCATCAAAAGAAATATGGATTGATCAATTCAGCAGAAATTTAGAGAAAGAGAACGTGGGCTTCGATTTGAGGAAAAACACGTCTTGCAACAGATTGCTTCGCAATAATAGACACAGCTTTTCTTCTTGTGTACACCTTCCTTGTCTACTTTGAATTGGGGGACACTACCTCATCTTCCTCCCTTTTCTTCTTCCTATAGGGCACTATCGTCTTCCTCACAACAGCTTCCCACAAAGGCTCAAAACCTGAAGGTCTTCTTTCAATCCCCCTATCTGCGACATCGGGTTCCTTCAGCATGCTGAGCTCAAGTTGGGTTGTCTTAACATCTTTCTTAACATACCCCAGCCCTAAATTCGATTTCGACATAGACCCCAATTTACTAGGTCCCATGGAACTTGGTTTGGTATAAGAAATGGATCTAAAACCGAGCTGTTCTCTAAAATAGGGCCCATTAATGCTTTTCTTTTCATCTCACATGACAATTTACTAGGCCCAATTATTTGTGCACCTGCTCCACTCATCCACCCATCTTTCGAGACTGCCCACGTGGTAGAATATCTACCAACTTCACCTAATTTGAAATTTGAATTCAAAATAGGATGGACCACACCACTATTCTTGACAGCCTTTGACCTGTACAACTCTCCTAGCACGTGTACACCTTCATCAGACTCCTTTGACTGTATGTCTTCCCTAACCTCCGTCCCAACTCGTTTTCTGTACATCACACCAGTTTCCTTATCTCCAGTAGGCCTTAACGTCGATCGATTTGGTTTCACTTCCCACCAGATCTGGCATACAAAATTCTCTTTGTTCCTCCACAGAGATATTACATTAGATTTGGTTAGTCACGGTGGCTTTTTCACCCATTGAATCTCCGATCTCTCCTCCGTGGCTATGTCGGTGCAGATATAACCCCCATACGCTTTTCCTATCGATGCAAACACCTTCTACGACCAGAGATGCAGAGGAGCCCCATATACTCTTATCCACGAGCGCTCATCTCTGATGCCATTGACCTCGCAACCAGCTTTTATCGACCACCAGTCCAAGAGAGAAAATAAGGGCCGAAATTTCTTGACCCTGATTTCAATATTTGTTCTGCCTCCAGCTTCGACTCAAATGAGAATAAAAATAGTGTTGGGGAAAATCTCTTCACTACAATCCTATGGGTGTCTTCCAATTCACCTCCAACCATTTAATCACCTCCGGTAAATTTGGTGGTTCACCTTCGAATTTCCTAGTCAGACTTTTATCCAAATCATTCAGGTTGTCTGATAGATTTAAACTATCACAAATCACTGTTTTATTCACTTCAACTTTAACATGGCCATTCTGCTCTCTACCTCTCACAATATCAACATTATCTGGACCAACTGTTTTGTTAACCACGTCCTTGTTAAAGCCCACTCCCAATGCCATCTTAGTAACCTCTCCTGAAAACCCTGCATTCTGCAGATCTTGGACCAGTGACGATGGATGCGATTCAACGATTTACTCCTGACCCCGACATTGAGGTGAAGAAGATGAAACTCCGTCCAGATTCTGGTCACTCTTCTCCGAAGGCGAACTCCAAATCCTTGACTGCATCAGGATTTTAGGGCTTCGAAAACCCAAAGCCTCTACCAGGAACTGGTGTAATTTCTCCCAACCTCTTATGCCAACTCCAGCCAGAAAACAAATGCCTTTCGTCTAGCCATTGCCTCCAATTTCTGAAAGCTTAAGGAAGCTACCATACGCATTCTTCCTGATTTTCAACACCAAGACAGTTTGCACAATTCTTCTGGAGCCAACCACCTCCTGATCCTTCAAAGATGAAATACTCTTCTCCATCCCTTTCACCAACCAGAGACAATCCTCCAGAATCACTATCTCCACTCTCCCTATCTTGTTTTTTTTCCCCAATCTTTACCAGCTCCCTTCCATGGTTCTTCCACAAGTTGAATTCAAAAATATTTGATCTGCATCTCTCTTTCATCGTATTCAGGTCATCAAACACCTAACAACTCATACCTTTTTTCCTAGTTGAGCATTCACCCTTTCCAGGTCATGACAGCAAAATGACAATATCATTGACACTTCAAAACTGAAGAGATGGTGTTTGATTAAGGTCACCATATATATCAACAATGCAGCCAACAATGGGGCATGCTTAGTTTGAAGCAAGAACCAATTGGACAAACCAAGTAGACCACAGCCTGTTCAATGGAGATGATTGATGTGTAAACTGATGCGAAGCAAATTCCAAATAATGAAGATGAACCCTTTTTGAGTGCTGCAGATGCACCACACATAGGGATTCGGTTCTAAGGCTGCCCTATAATCCAACAAGAGAGGATCTCTATGCGACAGATCTAGCTAGTAGCTCATACACACTGGTAGCTCATGACCACCAGAATTATAATTAAGTTCATTATCCAGTGTCAGCACACGTACAGCCAGACATGGTGAATTCTTTTTCTGTATATATTAAATTCATCCCTTTAGATATATAAATTTGTAATACATTTATCAAAGTAAACATATATATATATATATATATATATATTTGTGTGTATTTGTAACCTTCTATAGTCTTTCAAGTTTGTAATGGCTCCGTTTTATGTTTGAACCATGAATGCTTTATTTCTTTTGTGATGAATAATGGTGAATGGTTTATTTATTGGAAATAAATAAAAGAGGAGAAAAGAAGCATTTATAGATGCAAAAGTTAGCAATGAAAAACCACACTTTCTCATTTCTAAGAGCTTGGTTCCAATACGAATTCATGTTTAGGTCTAGAAGAGGCACTTTGAGCCAGATAATTTCACCCTAGGTGCACTTTCCGACACTAAGATTAAGCCCCGGTGTCATAATGTGTATTATCATAACATTATTCTTTGGGGGAGTGGTCATTCATTTAAACTAAGAAAGAAAAGCTGCAGATCTACCTTTATATTGAAGCCAGCTTTGGCGCTGGTCTCGATAAACATGACATTAAGTTCACGAGCTTTGGCTTCTCCTTCCTCTATTGAAACTTGCCTGTTGGATCACACCCATGATACCAAGGTGTTATGAAAATTGATAGAAGCTTATTTGGTTTACACAAGTATCATATACTTAAGTGGCTATAGAGCAACACTGAACTTGAACATGTGTAGTAGCATTTAAAATGGATTCAAGGTATTACAAAAATAGCAACTCCCCGAAAACATGGCAATTGGACGTCTAGATGGCTCAAAATTTAGTGCTTTATTATTATAACTTTACATCCTAAATCATAATTGTAACAAATAAATAAATAAATAAAGCATACTAATGGTATCTAGAAGGAAACGGCATTTCAATTAAGTAGCAAAGGAAACAGAACCAGTGTCTTTGCCACTGCCTAATAACTTATATGTTTTACCTTTGCAGACACCGGCCCGTCAGTATCATCGCAATTTTTTTGGTAACCCCAGTAATCACCACAAATTGGACCTAGTTATTTTGCTTACACAAATACACAATGCCTCGTGGGTTTCTTATAACAAAAGCTAGGGACATCCCAGAGACCAGCACATTTGAGATACGGTATAAGAAAGATTTAGGTCATATATAGCTCATTATATTACCATTAGGTATTGATATATTTTTTGACTTTATTATGTGTAAAGTTCTTGTTGTTTAGCTACCCTCCTAAAACTTAATGACTTAAAACATTATTGAGTGCTCTTGGCTATAAATTCATGAAATTTAATGTCATGTTCCACCATCCAAAGTGTTTGGATGCTTTCAGCGAGCAACTATCATGAAACAAGTTGGTGCAAACAACATTTTCTTTTCAGTTTGTTGCTCAATTTTTGTCCTATATTTTGGTATTTCATGCTTGAAATCTAGTTGTTCATTTGGTTGTGGTTATCACATAACAAGTTTTTATGTGTATTATCCACCTTATTATCTAAATAGTTGAAGCCATTATCAGTATGTTTTTCTTTAGTAAGTGAAATTATATAAATAATCAAAAGAAAAAGATGAAATGATCTGGAAAATTATATACAATCTCATGCCATGATTTTCGCTGTTGTTAACTGCCCTAAGTTTTATTGCTTCAGTTTTGGACCCTTGTATTTATTTTAGGAGGTGTGGTAGTCTTGTGAGACGCACCAAAATTAGAACCCTGGTGACAAGGATTTTTCATGTGTCCATGTGTACTTCCACATGACCCCATTGCACATACTAAGCTCCAGTCCCAAACACATGCCACATGTAAAGAAAAAAAAAAGGATCCCCTAAACTTGACTTTCTCAGAGATAATAAATGAAAAAATAAAAAATAAAAAATTGACAGCTGCTATTACATGTGATAAGATCTAATACACACGTATTAATGGGGCTTGTGTACATTGAAGCGATATCCATGTGGCATAACCAGAGGGTCCCTTGTTAGGTGCAAGGTCAACCAAGTTCTTCATGTGGCAGAAAAACCCACGACAGACCAGAAAACCATTCATCTTATTTAATTGGAATTCAGAATTTTCACGTGAGTCTACAACTCACATTGCATACCAGGAGGTTTGAACCACAACATTTTTTGCCTGGAAAGACAGGTTTTAAATAGTCATCAGGCTATAGATGTTGCAAAAACTAGTGTTCATTCATTCTTGTCATTTTCCACTCAATAGCAAGACATGGCTTATCAATAAGTTAAATATTAGGCAGAACCAAATAATAAATAGTTGAACAGAATTTTGATGAACAAAAAACCAACCAAATTCAATACAAACCCTTGCCTAGACTGTCAACTTTTACCTTTTCTCCACAAGATCTGTTTTGTTTCCAACAAGGACAATAATAACATCACTGCCCCGCTCAGTGCGAACCTCTTCAATCCATTTTGATGTGTTAAGAAAAGATTGACGACCTAAACCACAGAAAGGAGCCAAAATTGTCAACGAACCTAAACCACAGAAAGGAGCCAAAATTGTCAACAAATATCAAGCATTTCAGCATAATACAAATCAATTAAGTATAAAAGTGAAGTCCTAAAACAAGAAGCCAGAGAATAAGCAAAAAGATTGCAAGTCAGGACAATAAGCCAAAGCCAGAGTTTTGACAAGATCAGAAAGCTTTACTCACATGTTTGGCTATAAGTGACAATAACAAGGTTTTCCTTGCTTTTTATTAATATTCAAAAGATAAACAATCATAAGGAAATAAACAAACAAAAAAGGAGACTCTGTATTGAAAAGAAACTAGAAAAATTGCATACTTGCAACATCATACACAATAACCGCAACAGAGGAATCCCTGATGTAGCTTGGGATGAGACTCCTGAACCTCTCTTGCCCAGCTGTATCCCTGTAACCATATAAAATAACATAGATACACTTTCCAAATAATGCATGTTTTCCAAGAGATTATATTATTCACACATAAGAGTAGAACATCCATAGAGGGAAGCATTTCTAAGACGTCAAATCTAAGAAAAGAGAAATGGACATGCTTACATAGAAGAAGCTCGCTTATTAATCTCACCTCTTATTTCACATGGCAAGTTTGGTCATGCAAAGCAAAGCTCAAGTTTACAGGTTCCAGATGGACAGGAATTCTACATTCAATATGAATCTTACCAACAAATTTTACTTTTACATAGGCACAATTCCTACAGACATATTGTCCTTCGAAATTTTAAAAGACACATAGCACAATTAGATTTTGATGGAACTCATCACAACAACAATTACAGAATTACCTTTCTCTGTCAACCTCATCACACTATCTTCAGTGTCAAAGATCTATATTATTCTTAACATTTCCAATAACTAACATGTGCCTATTGTCCAGTGAGAAAAATTCTAACAAGAAGGGGCATCTCCTGCTATTAAGGACTACTGGATTTTGAGATGAGGATATCAAATCCATTGTCAGGTTAGAGAGTCCCATGCCTGAAAAGACATTTAAAACACCAACACTATAGAAATATTCACCAGTTTTCATCACAGTTTTCTATCCACCATTTTTTACAGGAAGTTATTAATAAAAGAAGATGAGTGCACAAGGCAACTGAAGCTTGTTACAAGAGGAGATAGAGGCTTTTGATAAGAATTGTTGACTAATTTTGCAAACTACGGGAGTTGAGAAATGCTTATGCCATGTTACTAAAACTGTCAACGATTCAGATTGAAGAAAAGTAATGTAACTATAAACTGCAAGGATTCAGACTGAAAAAATTAACTAGAACTTTCAAGGTTCAGGGTTGAATAGAAGTATTTTTGGTAGAATCAGTAGAGAGATTCAGATTACAAAGTGGAAAGAGATGACAAGTCTATAGTGTGAAATCATAAAGAGGTCAGTGCATTCAACTTGAATTGACTAATGGGTGAAAAAGGACTATACTGCGGTCCTCCCATAAATATCTTTTAGCATGCTATTTGGGTCTATCAGGATATAAATTCCCTTTATCAATGAACTGAACTACTGACTACTCTCCCATGACCTTCTTGGACACTGTTCATCAATGTCTTCGAGACTATTATGAAAGTGTAAGATTATCGCACAAAATATGACCAAGATTGGATTGAAGAATGACAGGGATACAGACAGCTTTGGGTTATCAAAGTTGCACTTTTTTGAAATTAGAATGTAAGCGACATTTTGGAAAATATTGCTGAACATGTTTCTGCTTGTATGCAATTCTTGTACTGATTTTACTTCTTGTTTGATGTTTATTTCTTTAATTAGGGTTGCACAATGGGCCACGGTTCAAAATATTCGTATCGAAAGTGAATTTCGGACCTTCAAAAACGGGAAACATTTAGAGAAACGTATCATTATACTTGGAAACACCATAAAATGTAATATAAACACATGGAAACTCTAGGAAAAATAAAACAAGATGCATTTAGATGCAAATAAAAGAACAAAAAAAGAGATAAAATACATATACTATAAAGCCATTCACATGAGATATAACAATGTGGAAATAGACATGCATAGCTGCATGGAAATTCGAACAAGAACTTGTCCAAATGTAAAAATGAGGTATGAAAATGATGAATATAATTCAATATCAATTTTCATTAGAATGTGTGTTTTTTTTTCTTTTCCCTCCAAAAGAGGTGCATTGGGGGGCACTCCGGCACCGGGTTTGAGTTAGGGGGAAGTTGAATTGGGAGTGGTCATCTCAAAGGGCCAACATCGCTTCCACCGCCTTTAACGGACAACCAATAATATAGTATATAACATTTGATACATGTTAATATGAATTTAACCCTTGATATAGGCTTATTTTATGTATATTTAGGCTAGGTAGTAAATCTTAACTGTTCATTGTATAACTTTGAATGTTTACATGTAGATGTAGTCAAATTAAAGTAAACTTACGATTTGAATCAATCTTAACCGTTCATGTATAATCTTAGCTGTTAATGGATAATTTGAACATTAATTTATGATTTGAACTATTGATCTTAACTATTTAGCATTAGATTTGAGAATAAACATGATATTGTGAACATATGACTAGGGCTGTAAACAAGCCGAGCCGAACTTGGCTCGGGCTCATAACATTGAACAAGGCTCAAGCTCGGCTCACAAGGAGCTCTCCTCGTGAAATGTTCGGTTCCCAAAAAGCTCAACTCGGTCCAAATGCATTAACATTATAGTTGATTCTTATTGTTATTATTATTATTATGTAATATATTAATATGTATATTGAATATTATAATATAATATATGATATAGGATTATGAATGTATAATACCATATACAAACCGAGTGAAGCTTTAACTGAGCCTTCCCAAGCTTGGTTCAAGCTCAGTTCGTGCAAGTCGAGCCCGAGCTTGGGCCAAGCTAGCTCGGCTCGTTGACAGCCCTACATATGACAAGTAAGCAAAAAATCAAGAACCAAAATCTGATGGGTCCCACTCCCACTAAGGATGTCCAACTTATGATAGATCAGTTTAATGAAATGAGTCTAGCCCTTTGATTTTATTATGATTATTTTTACGGTGCAAAAACTCCCTGGTGACTACCTCAACCTTTATAAAAGAAAGAAGAAAAAAAAGTAAAATCTATGTTCTACTGGTTAAGATCCTATTAAGAGTCATTGGCACTAGATCTCAACACGTGTACTACCAGACCCACCTTGTGAAGGTAAAAAATTAAACAAATCAAGTATGTCAAATATCAGCTTGCTCAAATAATATTAGCCATTTAATTAAGCCCTACGTGGGACAGGATTTCCTATTTTCATTTCGGTCATCTCATATGTAAAATCAAACTAGAAAAAAATTGTCTACCTAGTTTCTTTGGGTTGAATTCTAGACAAGCTGGTTTCGAGCCTAGTGGTTTATAGACTAGGCCAAGCCCAATCTGCCTGATGCACAGTCCTACCACCTTTGCCTGATATGTCTAGGGATGATGAAGGGTTTTGATATTCTTAAGTTCTGTTTCATTGATGCAGAATGTCAAAACTATCAGGTTTGGCCTTTAGAGTCTAGTGGTGTCTTCTCTACTAAGTCCTTTTACTTCCTTGGTCGGGAGGCGAATTCATGTTCACCTTCTTTTAGTGTTGCTAAATTGTGGAAGGCAAAAGTCCCCCCTAGAGTGAGATTATTTGTTTGGACTACTTTGCTATATCGTATTAACACTTGTGATATGATCCAAAGGAGAAGAGGCAATTTGGCTATTTCTCCACATATTTGTTTCATGTGCAGGAATCAAGGGGAGTCAGTGGATCATCTCTTTCTTCATTGCTCCGTGGCAAGAGGTATCTGGATACATTTCTTACATTTGATGGGGTTAGATTGGGTCTTCCCGTATTGTTGAGATGTTTGATCAATGGCGCATTATGGGCGTGGGTTCAAGAGGCATGATTTTCTTCAAGGCACTCTTCTTTTCAATCCTCTGGACTATTTGGTGTGAGCGGAACAGGCGGATTTTTGAGGATATTCAACACCCTCCTAGGATTATTGATTCCATCATGACTATAACGGCCAGTTGGATGTCCGTAAAACAGGAATCCAGGGGAATAATCATGGATAGTATTGTTCGTAATTGGTACGAGTTGATTAATTCTCAAGCAGGAATTCCTAAGAAGCTCACAATCTGGAAAGCGCCGCCTAGGGGTCACTTTAAGGCCAATTTCGATGATTCTTCATTGGGTAATCCAGGTAGATCGGGTATTGGAGGGATTTTCAGGAATTCAGCTGGTGCCATTCTTCATGTTCTTTCTGGCCCGATTGGTATGGCAGATTCTATTACGGCTGAACTTAGAGCCTTGATTGCTACGTTGGTGGAAGTTCGTAAATTGAAGTTGGAACCTTTATATATCGAAGGTGACTCTTAGTTGGTTATCTCTTGGATGAAAGATGATGTCAAACTCCCTTGAAGATATGCCCATTGGATTAGATATGCTCGGTCTCTTTCTATTGGGTTGGACATCTCTTTTAGCCATGTGGTTAGATCAGGTAACGCAGAGGCAAACGCTTGGGCCAGAACAGGAGTGGAGAGAGCGTCCTTTAGGGCTGGTATGCCTAGGGGTGAAGAGATTGAGATGTTAGTCGACTAATTTTTTTTTTTTTTTGATTTGAACTTTTTTGTATACATTGCTCTTTGTTTTCTTTACAGTTTTTGTTTTGACTCACTTCCTATGAGTCGATGTCTTGTATCTCTTTTGAAGATTAATGAAATTGATGTTAATAATCAAAAAACAAATGATGAAGGGTCATTTATGAAGGAGTTCAAAGAACTAAATTCACTGAAAATATCAAAACAAACAGACGCTTAAGCTCTCATGGAAAATAGAAAACTTCCACTTATTCTTTAGTCCCTTAAGATTGTGGTGGATTTTATTACTGTAAACATGTAAAGGTGAGGAAGAAGAAGATGTGTGGGGGAGAAAATGAAGGTATAAATCTAACCTCTCTCCATACACTAAGCATTTATATATTAATATCAAAAGAGCAGAAATTACATAACTACTCTGTTCTAACATTAACTACTAAGCTCATACTATAACACTCCCCCTCAAACTGGAGAATAAATATCATATAATCCCAGCTTGTTATAAATAAAATCAACCCGACCCCTTGTTAAAGGTTTAGTGAACAAATCTGCTAACTGATCTTTGGTCACCACAAAAGGAGTGGCAATGCCACCGCTCAAAACTTTATCTCTCACAAAGTGACAGTCAACTTCAATATGTTTGGTCCTCTCATGGAAAACATGATTAGACGCAATATGCATTGCTGCTTAATTATCACAATAAATCCTCATACGAAATGGAACCACAAAATCCAACTCTTGTATAAGATGCTTAATCCAGAATAGCTCACATGATGTATGGTCCATAGCTTTGCATTCTGCCTCAACACTTGATCTAGCTACCACTCCTTGTTTTTTACTTTTCCAATAGACTAAATTCCCACCAAGAAACGTACCATACACAGTAGTAGAACGACGATCTGAAGGGGAACCGGCCCAATCTGCATCAGTAAAACCTGTAATCTACAGGTGACCGTGAGATTTATATAGAAGCCCTCGACCTGGTGCCCTCAAAATCTTGATTACTGCCACCCAGTGAGGACTCTAAGGGACTCCATAAATTGACTCACAGTACTAACAACAAAGGAAATATCAAGTCTAGTGATCGTCAAATAATTCAGCTTGCCAACTAGGCGTCAATACCTCTTTGGGTTTTCAAATAAATCTCCATAGTCTCCAACTTAGTGTTCGGATTCATTGGGGTTTAAACTGGTTTTGACCCCAATAATCCAGTCTAATCCAATAAGTCCAAAACATACTTTCTCTAAGAAAGATTAATTTCGAACTTAAATCAGGCAACCCCAATACCAAAGAAATAACGAAGAGCTCCCAAGTCTTTAGAGTAAAATTTGTTCTGTAAAATGGCTTTTTATTTCTAAAATAACTATGAAATCACTACCTGTAATCACAATGTCATCCACATACACTGCTAGAATAATTCGGCAAACTGAGGTCTCTTGATAGAAAACTGAATAATCAGATTGGCAACGCTTTATACCAAACTCAAGTACTGCATCACTAAACTTACAAAACCATGCCCGTGGAGATTGCTTAAGACCATAAAGTGCTTTCTTCAACTTGCATACTCTCCCAATCTCCCCCTGAGCAACAAACCCAGGTGGTTGCTCCATGAAGACTTCTTCCTCCAAATCACCGTGCAAGAAGGCATTCTTTACATCTAATTGGAAGAGAGACCAATTATGGCAGCTAAAGAGATAATAACCCGTATAGATGTAATTTTGGCTACTGGAGAATAAGTTTCTACATAATCTATACCATATGTCTGAGCATACCCCTTAGCCACTAGACGAGCCTTCAATCGTTCCATTGTGCCATCAGGATGAAAGTTAATTGTATAAACCCAACGACAACCTATTGCCGATTTTCCATGTGAAATAAATACTAACTCCCAAAAGTCATTAATATGTAAAGCAATCATTTTTTTTTCCATAGTTGTCTTCTAACCCGTATCAAAAAGAGCCTCCTGTACAGACTTGGGAACATATAAAGATGAAAAGGATGAGATAAAACAAAGAAATTTAAGAGACAAATGAGCATAAGAAACAACACGATTTATTGGATGAGCTATACACGTACGTTTTCCTTTTCGCTGAGCAATAGGAACATAAAGATCAGAAGAGATAAGAACAACAGGTGAACTTATTGGAACCAGATCTGTAGACGTTGAAGTAGTTGGTGGGGCCATGGAACTAGTACGTCTTGTGTAGACTTTGATGATGGCTGATTGACTCTGGGAAGAGACTGTTGGAAAAACAGGCAACGGTAACGGGATAGGTAAATTATCCATCTCAACAGACTTACATTCATCATAAATGAACGGAATGTATTCAAAGAATGTGACATCAGAAGAAACAAAGTGACAATGCAAGGAAGGACTAAAACATTTATATCCTTTCTGAGTTCGAGAGTACCCCAAGAAAACACACTTAACTGCTCGAGGATCAAGCTTATCTGTACTTGGAGTAGGCTGATGTACAAAACAAACACAATCGAAGACACGAGGTACAACAAGAAATAAAGGATTATCAGGGAACAAGGCATAATAAGTTCGCCCATCAAGAGGGCATTCGATCAATAAGAAAGCAAGCAGTTAGAATCAGTGAATGCAAGTTGGCGACATGTCGCCATTTCACCCCTGGGCGATACGAAATCTGGAGGTAAATCGCCAGATTTCGCGACATGGGGGAATTGTTTTGAAATTTCTTTAATGTCACACGTGTCGAGCGACACGTGTGACATTTTGTTATAAAACAGGAGTTTCGCTCGAAATGCCACACGAAACCTGCAGCATTTCGAGAGAAACCACTTCCTTCTCCTTAAAAACTTGAGATTTCAAGGGTTTTTGCTCAAATCTCTTCCATTTCAAGCTAGATTTGTGTTTCAAACATAAATCCACGTAAGTTACAGCAAGATCTTGAAGCTTTTGTGGAGATTTGAAGTATAGGTAAATTCTAAATTTTTTTCATTTTTCCCCTTTAAATCTTGTTCAAACACTATGGATTTAATATATGATGTCTAATGACACCTGATCTACAGATGGGTGTCATTAGTTTTTTTTTTGGAAAAATATTTATAGTTATTTAATTTTTTTAGATGAAAAAATAAAAAAAAATACATTTAGTAATATTTAAATAGCATGTTTAAGATATTATGTAATATATTAAATAATAAAAGTATGCAAATCATGACTTGAGATATTTAAATAGCATGTTTAATAATTCTGAAAAAATTAAGAAATTAAAAAACTTAAAAACAATTTTAAAAATATATAAAATTTATAAAAAAATTGAAAAAAATTAAAAATATAATTGAAATAAATTAAAATCATTATTGTATGTTAATTAATATTACTTATGAAACTGTTTTTTTATTCTGAAAATTAAAAAACAAATGAAACACAGATTAAAAATTATAAATTAATTGAAAACATATGAAAAAATTGAAACAAAAAAAAAATATGATATGTTAGTAAATATAAACTATGAAACTGTTTAAATGTTCTGAAAAATAAAAAATAAATAAATGAAAAACAGATTGAAAAAAATATTAAGAAATTGAATATATTTGCATAAAAATTAAAACAAAGCATGACTTAAGTATATAACTATTTTTTATTGTAAATAATGACAACATTACAAAAATAAAGAAAATATGGAAAAAAAATTGAAAAAAGCAGCAACATAACTAATATGAATAGCTTATTATAAATAAAAATTTGATTATTTGTTCTATGGCTTTTATGCATTTCATTTCAAATATGGCAAATAGAAGGCAAGATGTTGGTTGGCAACACAGAATGATGGTTGACAATAACAAAAATAAGTCCAAGTGCAACTATTGCGGCCAAGTCATGAATAGTGGGGGTGTGACCAGACTTAAACAACATCTAGCCCACGAATATAAGAATGTTCAGAATTGTCCTAGGGTACCTCCTGAAGTTAAGAAGCAGATGGCTGATCATTTGGAGGAAGGTGGTACACTTAGAAGGACAAGAAGCAGCAAAAGAAGAGTATTCGTCATAAAGTGAGGAAACCACCACGTCGACCAATAGATGATGATGATGATGGCATCACATATCCATCTGATTGTGTCATGGAGCAGGAGAGATTACAGTATCGTGCTGCTGTTCGGTCATCGATGCAACACGAGTTTCAGAGGAGAGATGAGATACAAATCTTATGGAGCAGGGCCTTCTGGGGCAGGGCCATCCGGTCCAACAGAGGGTGGGAGTGGGGCAAGGTCTTCTAGGGCTAGAGCACCTTTTCAGCGCAGCCAGAGTACGAGGATGCCAGATCCACCTATTGTCCAATCTCATTATAAATCTTCTGATTCCAAGCAAAATCACCTCAAGGATGTCTGGAGTGGAGGTAATGTTAGGGATAAGATGCGCCGAATTATCGCCAAGTTCTTCATTTTCAGCCACATCCCAGCCAATGCAGCCGATTCTCCACACTTCAAGAACATGATGGTTGTGATACAAGAGTCTAGGAAGGAAGTGTTGCCCCCCATTCCAAAGGATATTTTTGGAAAGTATTTGGATCAGGAGGAGACAGAGATTAGGGAGTATATAGATAGTCTGAGGCCCCACTGGGAGGAGTACGGAGTTAATGTGTGATGGGTGGACAGGGCCCACGAGAATTTCTATCATCAACTTCATGGTCTATTGCAAAGGCAAAACTGTTTTTCTGAAATTTGTGGATGCATCCGATAAAATATTTCAAAGTTGTTGAAGAGTGTGATTGATGAGGTGGGAGGGAAGAATGTGGTTCAGATTGTCAACGACAACGATAGTTAGTGCATTCATAAAGGGTGGGAAGACATTGATGGAGAGATACAACCTTTATTGGACGTTGTGTGCAGCATACTGCATTGATCTGATGTTATAGGCCATTGTTGCACGGCCAACTGTACTCAGTGTGCTGGAGGATGCACTTATGATCATCAACTTCATATATAACCATGCATATGTCTTGGCAAAGACGAGAGAGGCTTGTAATGGGGACATAGTTAGACCTGGCATCACTCGGTTTGCTACAAACTACAATACTTTAGAGAGCATTCTAAAGCACAAGGCAGGTTTGAGGACTATGTTTACTTCTGCAGCTTGGATTGCTTGCAAAGATAGTACTACTGTTGTGGGTAAGAAAGTTGAGAAGATTATATTGGATCCTACTTTTTGGGAGAAGGTTAGAGATTTAGTTAACCTCCTTGAGCCCATTTATAGAGTACTACAGAGTGTGGACACAGACTCCTATCCCACTATAGGGTCCATATACGAGTTGGTGCGGGTCATGAAGGAGCAGATTAGAACCGCAAGCCCCAGATCATATAAATGGGTTCACAAAATTATTGACAACCGTTGGTATAAGACACTTCTCCATCCCCTTCACAAGGTTGGTAAGTGATTTATTTGTAAAGTTTGGTGTTTGTTTTTTCTAGTCTTAATTGAATTGAAAACTTATGATTCAAACAGCATATTATTTGAATCCGAAGTACCATTACCAACATAGATTGGGGTCAAAAGTCGAGTTGTTGGATGCCGTTCATGTTTATGCGAAGTTGGACCCAAAGTCAAAGACCAAGGGATTGTTTGGAAATGAGGTAAGATAAATACCAATTGGAAAAATTTTCAATTCCCTAATTTTTTTATAAAACAACTCTATAACCACTTTTTTTTTGTAGTTAATAATGTTTAGAGATGCGATTGGCTCATTTGGCTCGGATGCAAGCCATCAAGGAAGAAGATGATGCCATGGAAGTTGAACTTTTAAGTTAGATTTTACAAGATTGATAATTTTTTACAGCACCAACGGCCCCACATTCATTTAACATAACTTGGCTTATAAATTTGATGGACAGGTGAGTGGTGGCTTATTTACAGTACTAGCCCCCCACACTTCGATCGTTAGCTGTCTGTATATTAGCTCAGACTAACTCTTCCTCGGCCTTTGAGAGGAACTAGAGCACGTTTGCACTCATCCACATAAAGCAGTGCAATAGATTGGCGTACGAAAAACCTCAAAAGCTTATATTTTGCCACTACAACATGCGTCTAAGGATTAAGCAGTTGGAGGATGAGAGTGGTGGTTCATTACCTCAGAACCCAATTGACATGGTTGTGGAGACCACGGACGAGGAGGACCCACTTTATGAGTGGGTTACAGCTTTTGAGTTGGATGAGGCTAATGGTTGACCTAATGCTGAGATTTCCAGACATGTTGCGGAGATGGGTATTAATATAGATGAGGTTATAGAGCCATGCGGATCGCCCCGTCACCCTCACGTTCTAGTGGTGCTGGTAGTGGGAGCCCGAGTGTTGGTGGTGGTGGAGGTATTGGAAGAGAGGAAGAGGATGATGATGATGATGATGATGATGATGACGATGATGCTCAGGGTGGCACGAGCAGGGGAGAAGGTGGTAGTGGACCTAGCGGTATTCAGGTAAAGGTGTCCCCTTTCACATGAGAGGGTAGCTTTGATTACGCTACACAAGATATAGATCATGGTGCACCCCCTCCACATGGTACAGTCAGCCAGCCTTCTCAATCTCAGTGTCAGGGTAAGGGGGAAGAAGCATTTGGGAGCACAGGAAGAGGCATCCATCTCTCATAGCTTTGGGAGCTTGGATGTAGTGCATAAGTAGTAGGGATCTTCCTCATTGACATCATATGGCGGATATGGAGGGTACGGGTACAAAGGATATGGCCCATATGGGGGATATGAGGGACACCACCCAGCACCATCTTATCAAAGTCGGGGATTAGAGGAATCCTGATCTTATGGTTACAAATATGGAGGCTATGACACCGTGCCTTATGTTGGAAGAGGAGGCTACGGGATATTTCCAGATACCCCATACCCTACTACTGCTGGATATAGGGATGATTCATATGCATACCTTCCTTCTGCTATGCCAGGGGCTGTCACGGTCACTACCGTGACGACCTATTACCCCAATACCCTCACATGGGGGTATTGGTGCATATAACTTCTGAGGACTGCCAGAGATATGTCTCTCAGTACATGGAGTGGTATCATCGGATGATGTCCTGGGCTCTTTATTGTAGCTACGAGGAGCAGACGTATTACGGTGGGGGACAGAGCAGAGACAGAGATGATGACGCTAATGAGCCTGCCAGTCATTCACTTTGGATATGAGACCATACATGATACATACAGACTTTAGATTTATGACACTTGATTTCTAGTTTGATGTATTTTTTTAGTTTGACTTACATTCATGTTTAGTTTGATCATTTATGACATTTCTGACTTGTTATTGAGTTATCTTTTAGTTTGACTTGCATTCATTTTTTGTATTATGGATATGATATTTCATTCCTACTTTTATGTAGCTTCTAATTTGACTTACATTCACTTTTAGTTTAAATTAATTACATATAGCATCTTTTTTACAATTTACTGACCCGACAACGTGTAAGCTAACCCCCCTCAATTAACGACTTTTAATGTTTAGGAAGTATTTTTTGCATTTTTGATGTATTTGGATGCATTTAGGCCTTAATTAGACATGTTTAAAGTTTGGGGCAAAAAACCATCGAAAACCCATGGATTCCCCACATTTCCCCTTGGTTTCCCTAAGGATCCCCCTTCTTTCCCCATGTCAACGACATGTCGCCGGAACCACCTGGCGACATGCCAGACGATACCAATATTGTCGACCTTGGTTAGAATAGCGTCACTCCAATAAGATTTTGGGACATGCATCTGAAGTAATAAAGTACGGGCCACCTCAAGAAGATGACAAAGTTTTCTTTCAGCTACCCCATTTTGTTGAGGGGTATGATGGTGAATGCATTGGGAAACAATAAAATCCTGAAATGGAGTTCGATGAATATTCTTTTGCATTATCAGATTGAAATATATGAATGGGTGTTCCAAATTGATTTTGAATTTCTAAACAGAATGATCGAAAAATTGCAAATAACTTGAAACACTCTTTCATTAAATAAAGCCAAGTCATTCATGAATAATCATCCACGAAAATTACAAAATATCGAAATCCCAAGTAAGAGGTTATACAAGAAGGACCTCAAACATCTGAATGAACTAAAAGAAAGGGATGAGATGCCCGTTTATTGACTCGAAGAATAAAAGATGACCTATGATGTTTGCCTAACTAACATGCTTCACAACTTAACACGGACATTGGACTAAAAGAAGGAACTAAACGCTTCAAACTTTGTAGAGAAGGATGACCGAGACGATAATGCCACTGAAGAGGAGAAAGAGATGACTGCAAAGCCGTGCCAACCTCACCTTCGTTGAAATAATAAAGGCCACCATCTTCATGCCCACCACCAATCTGCTTCTTCGTCTTTAGATCCTGGAAAATACAAAAACAAGGATAAAATGTCACTGAACAATTCAAAATTCTTGTTAATTTACTGACGGACATCAAATTAAAAGAAAATTTAGGAATTAGAAGAACAGAAGATAAATGAAGAGAAGGACTAGGACTTGCAGTACCAAAGCTAGAGATGGAAGAAGTCGTACCATCAGCTAGAGTAACATGCTGAGTAGAAGATGAAGGAACAAAATTGGAGAAAGTATATAGAGCACCGGTCATATGATCAGTAGCTCCAGAATCAATAACCCAAGGTGAAGATGTAAAAGCAACATAAGCAACAAGAGTACCTGAACGGGCTAAAGTAGCAGTAGATGAAGATGGCTGAGAAGAAACAGTAGTTTGGAGACGAGAGTACTCAAAAACCGACACCATCTTACGACCAGAAGAGGATGTAGAGGCACCATGTATAGTACTTGAATCATTAATATTAAAAGCAGCATGATTGACGGATGCAGGGTTGCAGTGAAGGTTCCAACAATAATCAATTGTGTCCACTTCGATGACAGTGACTACAAAAACGGGTGCCACGGCCTTGATTGCGGCCTCCCCTAGAATCAAAACTTCCTCCACGACCACCTTTATGGTTATCACCAATAAAATCATTAGTGGAAGTCGCTAACACAGACTTTTCTACAATAGAAGAACCAAAATCAGAAATAGTAGCTCTCTGAATGCGAGCAAAGACTTCAGTTAAGAGAGGCAATTCAGAAATCCCTAGAATCTGAGATCGAAGTGGTTCTAAATCTGATCCCAAACCCGATAAGAAGCGAACTACATTCATCTGATCTCGTTGACGTTGCATCTCTTGGAGATCAAGTATAAGAGGTTGATATAACGCAAGTTCTTCACAAACACCAATTAACTCAGAATAGTAATCTGCCAAACTATGATCCCCTTGCTGAACACTGAAATATTGTTGAGATAATTCATAAAACAAGAAATATTATGTGAACCAGAATACATCTGACGAACATGATCCCATATGCGTTTAGCAGTTTCCAAGAAGAACAGGCTAATACTAATATGAGGTTCCATATTATTCCATAGCCAAGTACGGATCTGTGCATCATCTCGTCTCCATTCAGAATATTTAGGATCATCAAACTTAGGAGGATCTTGAGTGAGAAACTTGTCTTTCTCATTGGCAATGAGATAAACTTCCACGGATTTCGCCCACTGAATATAGTTACTTTCATTCAATTTAATAGAAGTAATCTGAATGTTTGAATGACTTGAAGCAGCCATTAATGGAGATTTGGGGGCATCCTTACTATCCATCAGATATTACTAACACTTATATTATCTCAAAAGTGGCATGAACCACTTCAATAACTACAAATCAATGGGCTGGCTACACAGAACGACTATCAAGTACAGGCAAATAACCGATCACACCACATTCACTGGACTGATACAACACAGAACATTGCACCAACAGCTGCAGAAAAAATCACACACAGAAAAAACAAACAGCAACAACTTTTGATTGCTCATATAACACCAACAACTCTACCCACACAGTAACCAACTAGGTTACAATCTCAACGATCAGATCTAAGATACACCAGATCTGATTACTGAAGAAATAGATTAAAGAACGGGCCGATCAAAATCCAAAATAAAAATACTAGTGAACAGTAACGACATGAACAGTAACATCGTGAACAGAAACATCGGGAACAATAACCATGAATAGTATCAAGCCCTATGCTCTGATACCATGTAAACATGTATATGTGAAGAAGAAGATGTGTGGGGGAGAAGAGGAAGGTGTAAATCTATTACATAATTAACCCTTTGTTCTAACATTAACTACTAAGATCATATAACAATTATAAATCATCAAATGGGTGTCTAGGACTTGGATAGGCGACAGCTCGACGTTGGGATTACCAGAGGTAAGCGAGGGTGCACCGATTTCTTCGGTTCCGTTGGACATCTCCTCGGCGTCCCCTCCCACTGAAAGTCAATGCAGCCTTCCTATCAGTGTTGTAAATTCCTTGCCTAAGAAGACACATGTGTTGGATGAGGTTTTGGCGGGCAATACGGATATAATGAATGCAGATTTTGAATATGGTTATATTGGGGGTGCTGATATTATAACAGGAAACCGCACGAAAGGCATTATGGACGGTGCTGGTTTGAATGACATGGGCAATGCGATTCTTTTGGAGCCTTGTTTGGATCATAGATCTGATGGGACAGACCCGTGTGCCCCTTCTCCTCGAGTAGATGTCTGTGGGCTCAGTGTTAAATCTGTGCTACGGTCCCATGCTCTCCTTCTTAGTTCAGAGGAAGTTGTCAATGCATCAAGTTTTAAGGAGGTATGTTCTAATCCAGGTGAGGGTGTTGTTAGATGCAGTCTTTTGGATGATTCCCTATCTTTGGCTAACACTAACATGAGCTTGCAGGATGGACACTCAGGTTTTTCTCCAAGTGCTAATATCGATGTTTCCGATGTGCCTATAGGATGTACTGGATCAGAAATGAAGATTGCCCAGTTTTGCCCTCATTCTAAATTTTTGGAAAAATGTATCGAATGTGTGGTGAAAGATAGTGAGGTGGATGTGGGATGGGAGGGTATTGAGTCTATTGCTTCTGACTTTCAAATTAGGGCTTATAATTCCCAAGGAATAGCAGTGTCCTTAGCTCAAGTTGTTTCAGAATTCAGAGAGAGGGTGGAGAGAATGAATGTTGATCATGCAGATAAACAGAAGAAGGATAGAGATTGGAAGGAGTGTCCTCAGTACTACAAGAGGAATTCTAGTGAGAAGGGGGTGGTGAGGGAGAATAGATCCTCTCAATGAGAATTATGAGTTGGAATGTGAGGGGTCTGGGAGGGAATGAAAAAACTAGGGCTGTTAAAGAGTTAGGACGGAAAAGTAGGCCTGATATTATGGTACTCCAAGAAACCAAAATGGAGACTGTTTCAAAAAGGACATTAAGGAAGATTGGGTTTTTTAAAAATAAAGAGTGGGATTTTGTTCCGTCAACTGGTCGGTCGGGAGGATTATGTATCATTTGGGAT
>JAUPMG010229685.1:0-23148 GCA_031762675.1 Pachysandra terminalis
TTCTCTTTGTTCTGGAAGAGTTAATGATGCGGCTGAGTTAGCCAAGGCTTCAGCTTTATCATTTTCTGATCGTGGTAAATGATCAATTCGGATGTTTGTGAATTGAGATATCAAATTTTAGCCCTTTGATAGTAAAGGACTAAATTTTCATTTCTTACTTCATATTGACCATTTAGTTGCTTAATAATCAATTGAGAGTCACCATACACCTGCAAATTATCAATATTCATCTCGTAGGCTATCTTCAAAGGAATGGTTAATGCTTCATATTCAGCCACATTATTTGAGTAAAGCTCAAAGAGGGAAAATGAATATGGTATCAAACCACCAGAAGGTGCAATAAAGACAACACTGGCACCCGCTCCTCGTTTTCTCGAAGCCCCATCAAAATAGAGTTTACACATACAAAACCTCTTCATCTGGTAATGACATTGACAATTCGGAATTATCAAGAATTGGATGCGCTGCTAGGAAGTCAACTAACGCTTGCCCTTTTTTTGCCTTTTGAGACACATAAAATCTCGAACTCAGATAAGAGTAGAGACCATTTCACTTGATCCAATCCTGCAATATATAGTACCAGAGATTTTTCTTTCACAAGAGTTGCTAAGATCGGTGTCCTTAATAAATATTGCTTTATGCTATCAAAATCATTTGGACATGCTTGATCCCACACATATGGTGTATCATTTTTCATCAATCTGGAAAAGGGTTTGGACTTTCCAGATAAATTAAAGATAAACCTCCTTATATATGCGAGCCTCCCTTGTAGTCCACGCAACTCAAGTAAATTACAAGAATGTGACATTTCAATAATAGCCTTGATTTTGGTGGGATCAACCTCAATTCCTCTATGTCGAACAATGGAACCGAGCAATTTTCCTAATGTTATCCCAAATGCACATTTTAAAGGGTTCATCTTCAATTGATGTCTTTGAAGCCTGCCGAAAAATCTTTTAAGGTCGTCGAGATGATCTCTCTTTCCTTGGTTTTGACAACGAGATCATCGACATAGCATTCAATAGTATTGTGGAGCATGTCATCAAAGATGTTTGTCATGGCTCTCTGATAAGTGACTCTTGCATTTTTCAACCCAAAAGGCATTGCCGTATAACAATATACCCCATTTGGTGTGCGGAAAGCATTGAGTTCTTCATCCTCAGGTCCCATCTTAATCTGGTTGTAACCTAAGAACCATCCATAAAGGACAATGCACTGAATCCGGTTGTTGCATCTACCAATAATCCAGTGATTGGTAGAGGAAACTCATCTTTTAGACAAGCATCATTTAGATCTCTAAAATCTATGCAGATTCGCACTTGTCAACTCTTCTTTTTCGCCGGAACGATCTATGCAAGCCAAGTGGAATATTTAACTTCTCATATGAAGCCAACATTGATCAACTTATCAATTTCAGATTCAATTTGAACTCCCAACTCTAGCCAAAAACGCCGTTAAGCCTGCTTCATAGGCCGTTTTTGATTGGAAATTGCCAGTCTGTGTACTGCTATTTCTGGATCCAATCCCGGCATGTCTTGATATCTCCAAGCGAATACATCTATATATTCTCTAAGGAGACTTTCATATTGTGTCAATTCTTCTTGAGTCAACTGGGCATTGACAAAGATGAGCTTGGGGTCATCAAGAGTTCCCAAGTTTATTTCACTCAAGTCATCTATAGTTGCCTGGCCTCCATCTTCAATTTGCGAAGGCGCATATAGGAATTCTTTGGGGAGTTCAACTAGTTCTTCACATCCCATTAATGGACCGGCAAGAGATTCTTCTTGATTGGATAAATCCTCTAATGGAATTTTCATCAATAGAGGTGCAATAGACTTGTTCTGTTGTCTCCATATCATCAGATTTTTGGTTATGTTCAAACCTTTTGAAGATGACCATGTGTGGCTTGCTCATCTTAGCAGAATGCTTCCACTTTCTTTTGGGTTTGGAGGGAGGGCCCAGTCTTTGAATTACTGACACACGAGGTTCCCCTTTATTGGATGTTTCTTCATATTGATCATTGCCAAGGATGGCCTGCTTTCTGGTTGTGAAGACTTGCAATTCAGAGGAAGTTGCATCAGTAACAGAGCCTTCATGCAAGTCTATTGGCTCGTCAATATAATTTTTGTGCAAAATTACCCTATTTTTTGCGTTATCCTTCTGAGAGTTAGAAGACGATGGTGCATTTCTTTGAATAACCACATGCTTGTTTCTTCCTTTTCTAGCTCTGAATGTTGTTGACACATTGAGATGGGTATTAGGAATAGACTGATCAATTCTTCAAAGGGGACTTATGTAACTTGTGGTAAGAACTGTCATGGTATCTTGAGTCGATATCAGAGCTTTTTGCCCAGGTTGTATTTGACTTTTAGGTGTATACTTGAAAGTCATCTTGAGCTTTGAAGCAACTTTTGAACTTTTGTCTTCATGTACCTCTTGTTCATTAGGGGACAAAGTTATCTTAACTCGATGTGTTTTGGATTGCAAAGATCCAACATTTTCTCTACTTTGCCCCCTTTAACTTTTTTGTTTTGAACTTTTGGAGGAAATGGAAGAAGTTAAATTCTTTGACTTGTAGAATTTAGCATCAGCATAATTAACTTCTTCACCATGAAATGGGTTTGGGTCTACTGCGACCTTTATAACCTCTCTATCCTTGCTAAGCTTGAAACATTAATGGAGTGTTGAAGGTATCACCCCATAGGTATGAAGCCAAGGACGCTTAAAGAGAGCATTATATGAGGTATCAGCATCAATCACATGGAAAATGGCATCAGAGTATAACTCTCCTATTTCTATCTTCAATGCAATCGTCCTGAGAACTCTTCGTCCCACTTGATTGAACCCTTGAATTGTCATTTTTGAGGGTGACAATTGTCGAGGACTGAGCCCTATGGCCAAAAGAGTTTTCAAAGGGAGTATATTTACGGCTGACCCACAGTCTAGGAGGATCCGGTTGAGAGATGTGCCACCAATAAACCTTTTAATGTATAGGGGTCGATTGTGGTTTGCTGACCCAAGTTGTAGGTCCTCATCAGTGATGGTGATGCATGCCATGCATAAGACACAATATTTTGAAGATGTCGTTTGAACCTCCACTCGATCAATTTCCTCGTAGAAATTGGGACTCATCAAGGCTTGTAGTAATGTCTTTCGAAGATCTTTAGACAACTTTAAAGCATCGTAGACATTAATATGGCAGGAATGTGCTTGAGATGTGCTAAGACATCATATTTGACCATTTGGGTTGTCTTCACATTCCGGTGTTGTGCAATGACCTGAACTGGAGGATTGTCTATGTGATCATCGTTCTCCTTTGACCGTGGGATTTTCAGCACTTTTGTCCATAGAATCACTTGATGGTGAATGTGCAGGCAACCCTTTATCCGAGGTGTTTTCACACTGTCCCTCTTTTGTAGGGTTTCCAACACGCCGTCCAGAATGAGGAGTGATTTCATCAACCTCAAAATCGGTATCTGAGATATATGTAACTGAGATGTTGTCTTCTTCAAAAGAGATCATATAACATTGCATGATTTCTTCTTGCAAATCTTCTTCAGATAAGTCAACTTTTGGCTTCTTGATGACAATCTTTGATGGCTTGCTTTTCTTGGCAATAAGCCTCCTTATTTTCTTTGATTTCAAATCAAGAAACGATCCATATCATTGGGTGATTGAGACCCAAGGCGTTTCCTTAACTTCTGATTTTTGATTATCACCAAGTACAATTCTCTCTTGCTCAGCCAAAATCTGCGCTTATTTGTTAGTTCACACAATAGCCTTTTGATTTGAACCTTTAATTAATTACTTGCTTACCACCTGATGATGGTCTTGGTGGTAAGAGACGTTGACTTGAACCGAACATTATTCGATTGTGGTCATTATCAAGATTTGAAGGATCAAGTATCTGAGTGGACACCATGCAACATTAGAGGATCTCTTCTTCTAATAAGTCATCATCAGATAACTCAATTTCAAAGTAGTCCTTTAAAATGAATGGAGTCCTTGTAGATCGTTCATATTCATCTTCTAATTGGATTTGAGTCTTTTTTTGCGTCTTCTTTTTAGACGACTTCTTTTTCTTCTTCAACCCTTTACGACCACAGAAAGTCACCCTGGAAGAAATTTTAGAATTCAAATCAACAGGAGGCACAACCATTTGCTTTTTCGACTTCTACTGACAAAATTTTGCCAACCATCGTGCATTTCAACTTCAGTGATAGAAGAATCATCCCAATATTCCAAATTTGCCTCAATCATAAGCTCGTAAAGTGTGAGAATGTCTGAGTTTCTGCACCGTGACATATGTGGGTAGGCATAAACAGTCGTAGCATCTTTGTCAACTTCAAATTTAACTAGTATTGCCCCAGGAGGAAGTATAGGAGCATATGGTGGTTCTTCTCTGGCAAGAGATACATTATTTGATGTCATAGTGGATTCCTTTGGAGGAGGTCCAGCAATTTCAATGTCTCCTCTATCAATCATATCCTGAATCAATTCTTTAAGGAAAAAACAGTCCTTAATGGTATGACTTACCATCCGATGAAATCGACAATACTTTGCATAACTGGTTTTATCTGCATCGGAAGGCCTTTTTTGCTTAGGAAGCTTTATGACCTTTTCCTTAAGGAGATCATCCAGTATAGAATTTGCATCATCAACATCGAAGGAATATTTCTTTTCCCTTCTCTCCTTAAGGGATAGAAGAAGATTTCTCACGCTTCCATTTTCTTTCTTTTTATTAATTTTCACATATGTGGCCATAGCCTCATTCTTTGTCTCACTTCTTTTAGTCTCTGTCTTGTCATTTGTTAAAGCATAGGGTTTCTTTGCTGTCAACCTTTGACGAGCCATTTGTCTTTCAACATTACTTGCTATGGAAACAAGTGCATCAAATGTGTGTGGTTCAGCAGTACCAACGAAAGTGGCAATATCTGGTGAGAGGTTATTTGCACACATCTAAACCGCAAATTGCTCAATCAATTTTTTTGGATATTAGAGATTAAGATTCCGCCACCTTGTTATGAAATCATTAACACATTCATTGACCTTCTACTTGGCATCTGCAAGGTCAATGATTGAAACTTTATTGTTTGAACTGATAAATTGAGCTAGAAAAGCTCATTGTATGTCATCACATTTAATTATTGAGCCGGGAAGCAACTGTGTATACCATATAAAGGTAGCTCCTTTCAAAGATTTAACAAGTTGCCTTATAAACAAGGCTTCTGTCAGAGAAAAGTCTCCACAAGTAGAATGAAAGTGGGCTAAATGCTCTTGTGGAGAGTCGTTAACCCTATCAAATTTCTCAAAGCTAGGCTTCCGGTACCCTTGAGAGAATGGGTTGGTATCGTAATGAGCAGGGTAAGGATTTCGATAGCCAAGAACATGAGGTAACATAGCAGCTTGGAATTCCCTAATGCCTTTCACAATGAGGGCCCTAAAATCTGTTTGAGGGGGTGCTGCTGAAAATGTTGCTACATGTGTTTGTTGCACATGTTCTTGAGTTAAGGAACTAGCTTGGTTAACTAAGAGATGTTATTTCTGCATCCCTTTCAACCATCTTTCTCTGCAACTCTTGTAGTTGCTCTTCAAAGTTGGTTGTGCATGTTACCATCACTGACATGGTTTTAGGCTCAATTTCATCTACTGAGCTTATATTTAGCTTCTTTTGAAAATTGGTAGACAAATCATTTGGTAATTCTTCTTCTTGAAAAAGAGACTCAGGGCCTCCATATAATGGATTTGTTGAAGAACTTGTGGATGAACTTGAAACATGTTCTTCTTCAGAAGTCGATCCATTATTTGACGAAGTGTCAGAGGTATCTCGGAGGGCCAAACGTGCCCTAGAACGAGTCATTGGACCTGTATCTGGTTTTAGTTCATCATTAGGCACAACTTCTACTTGCGAACCATGAGCAAGCTTGGCCTCTTTTGCATAAACAAAACCAGAGAAGAATGCCCATTTCTTTGCTTCAAGGTATGAACTGGCCTTCTTGGAACGATGAGTGCAGTCAATGGGCAAAGAGATGCCTCTAATGACATTTGAGGATCAGTATCCTTTCGTGGCCGTCTGGCAACTTGAGACCTCTTTTTTTTTTTTTTGGAATTATAGGTTTATTAGCTATCCTGGAGATGTTTGAATTAAAAGGACCTACATGATTCGCTGAAGACGTCCCAAGTTCAAGAATCCCTGGCCAGAGTAGAGTCATAGATTGATTCCTTTCTGGTATGGGAGTGGATGGCCTTGGAGTCCTTTTCTTTATGGACGTGGACATGGCCACTTGAGACACTGGGGCCTGTAGCCTCTTTGTGATATTTACTTTCAGCGTTACTAGAGGAACATTCTCGCTTTCCTTGATGGTAGCCATCATGGTTGATCCAGTATTAACCAAGTTGATCAGAAGGCTTCCGATCATAATTTGAGTAGGCATGATTGCCTTTGCATGGGGTATAGCGTGAACCCTAGGGGTCACAATTTCAGGAGTGACCTTTTCAGTTGCAACTGTAGATCTAAGGTTCACTAGCTTGGTGGATGTTT
Source organism: Pachysandra terminalis (assembly GCA_031762675.1). Taxonomy (NCBI): domain Eukaryota; kingdom Viridiplantae; phylum Streptophyta; class Magnoliopsida; order Buxales; family Buxaceae; genus Pachysandra; species Pachysandra terminalis. The sequence goes on from JAUPMG010229685.1 coordinate 6,542, forward strand.
CATTGACCTTAGAAGGTTGGGCCAACCTTCTTGGCAACATTGACAATGGCTTGAGTATAAAGGCTTTTTCTCGCCTTTACAACCTTCTTGGTCTTTGAGTTCTTCTTGGCCTTCAAAGCCCTCTTATAAGTCGCCGGGGATTGAGTGGCCATGTTGAGCTCAGCATGTGGTATCTCGATTCCCAAGGGAGAGCATTTGATAGTGAATTTGGCGAGATAAGCAACCTTCTTTGATGTTGCCCTTTTCTCGCCCTTGGTTGTTGAGTTCTTGTGCTAATAAATTGTAACACGAGGTACCATTTTTGAAATACAACACCAAGATACAAATATTAGTAAGACCTTAAAGTTAGAGATGAAAGGGAGAATGGGTCCCACAGGGAGTGTAAAAAACATGTTAGGTCAAAAAATGATATTTGATCAACTAGATTTCACTCACGTATGTGAGCTCTTAATGACGTGTGGTGTCTCAAGACCTTAGGTCTCTTAATTATATCCTATATTTAAGGAATACCCTTTGATTCTAGCTTTAAACCTTATTTTGTTGTATCATAATTATTATTGGTCTGGGACACGGTATATTTTGGTTTGGTTGTGGCTGAGCCTGATTGAATTTTTCAGGCTGCCTATGTACCCGAAGTGGGATCAAGCCAATCGTAGTTCTCAAAGGAAAATGAATGAGTATATGATTTGGTTTAGTTGTGGCTGAGCCTGGTTTAATTTGTCAGGCGGCCTATGTACCCGAAATGGGATCAAGCCAACCGTAGTTCTCAAAGAAATGGATAAATATATGGTGTGTTTGGTTGTGGCTGAGCCTGGTTGAATTTGTTAGGCTACCTACGTACCCAAAGTGGAATCAAGCCAACAGTAGTTCTCAAAGGTATGGATCAAGATATGATTTGGTTTATGTGTGATTTTTAGGTCATCAAGACCGTTGGATTTGATATCCGGTCATTGAAACCGTTTGATTTGATGTGTGGGTCATTTGGACCTTTGGATCTTATATTTGGGTCATTTATACCACTAGATCTTATATCTAGGTCATTTAGACCGTTGGATCTGATATGTGGGTCATTTAGACCGTTGGATCTGATATATGAGCCATATAGACCGATGGATCTGATATCTGGGTCATTTGGACAGTTGGATATGATATCTAGGTCATTTGGACTGTTGGATCTGATATATGGGTCATGTAGACAATTGGATTTGATATCCGGGTCATTTAGATCGTTGGATCTGATATGTGGGTCATTTAGACTGTTGGATATGATGTATGAGTCATGTAGACTGTTGGATCTGATATCTAGGTCATTTGGACTGTTGGATCTGATATCTGGGTCATTGAGATCGTTGGATCTGATATTTGACCCATTTAGACCGTTGGATCTGATATCTGACTCATTTAAACCGTTGGATCTAATATTTGAGTCATGTAGACGGATGGATCTGATATCCGGGTCATTTGGACCATTGGATCTGGTATATGGGTCATTTAGACCGTTGGATCCGATATCCGGGTTTTTTAGACCGTTGGATCTAATATCATGGTCATTTAGACCTTGGATCTTATATTTTAGTCATTTGGACCGTTGGATCTGATATCTGAGTCATTTGGTACGTTGGATCTAATATTTGGGTCATTGAAACCGTTGAATCTGATATTCGGGTCATTTGGGCCATTGGATCTGATATGTGGTTCATTTGTCCACAAAGACCACAATTAATGGGACTGGACCGTTAAAGTGGTAAACTTTTGGTCTAGTCCGATGTGTTATCGGTTTGAAGAACCATGGGGTTGGATCATTAAAGTCATAGACTTCTGGTCAAACTCGATGTATTATTGAGCTCAAGGACCAAGGGGCTGGACCATTATAGTCATAGACTTCTGATCCAACCCGGTGTATTATCGGTTTCAAAGACCATAGGGCTAGACCATTGAAGTCATAGACTTTTGGTCCAACCTGGTGTATTACCAGTCTCAAGGACCATAGGGCTGGACCATTAAAGTCAAAGACTTCTGGTCCAATCCGGGGTATTATCGGTCTCAAAGACCATGGGGCTGGACCATTAAAGTCATAGACTTTTCGACCAACTCGATGTGTTATCGGTCTAAAAGACCATGACGCTGGACCATTAAATTTGTAGACTTCTGGTTCAACCCGGTTTATTATCTGCCTTAAGGACCACATTTAATGGGACTGAGACCCTATGTAGGATGCATCATATTATCCCCACTAACCTTTTAATGGGTCAGAGACCCTATTGGTGAGGGCATGTTAATACATTATATGGAATGTATGATATCAGCCCCCACCAAATATTCAATGGGTCAAAGGCCCTATTGGTGGGAGCATGATAATAGATTATATGGAATGTATGATATCAGTGCTACCCAAACTAGGGGTCTAAGGCCCTTCTGGTGGGGGATAAGGAAATAAAATAGGTGGGGAGTACAGTATCAAACTCCCCATCTTCTTCCTTGTCTTTTTCTTTCAGATTCTTTCTTTTTTAGAAATGCTGCCCCTTTTAAATAGAGGCTACATTTTTTTGCTTGGAACTCAAAGAACCAATTTGGCTAGCACTTCCCAAATAGAAGAGTTGTTTATGTCAAGAACTCTCGTAGAAGGTCCACATGCCCATACTTGATTAGGTATAATCTTCAAGTTGCAATCTTGTAGAGCTAAAACCTCTGTCAGATTCCAACAATCCAACTGGCTCTTTTCAACAGGTGGTGGTGCCTTGAGTCGCCATAAGCATGAACTTCAATCTATGTGTCGCCTCTGATGAATTCAAAATCATAGAATCAACAAGAATTTTCCTTTAAACATGAGCTTTTGTCATCTTATGAGGACATTTGTTAGTGGTTGAAGAGGCGACTCAGATCTTTAACTGTCAAATCTGAAGTGAGTTACCAGTATTGATCTCCCATTAAACTTCACTTGTATAGTCATGATCGAAATATCGCCATCGGAACCGCCATCATTGCCGCCGTATTTCATCCCTTCTTCGCAAAGTAGCAATCTCTTCGATCGAGAAGAAGACCTTGGGACAAGAAGACGGAGACTTAAAAGGATTGTTTCCGTCAAATGCATCACAACCGTTAGATCCCAAATGATCCCATCATCTTCATTTGTATTCAGGGATTCCGAAGTTTCCAATGACACAATCGTGCTTCGAACGGAGATGATCAGGTATGATATCGACGACGATTCGAGCATATACAGAGCTAATATACGTCGTTGTTAGCAGCAATAGGGCTATGGATGTTTTGAGAGTTTTCATTGAAGAATAGTTGAGTTTCTTTTGTATTGGATCTATAGAAGGTTAAATGTTGAGATGGGTGAAGAAGTGCAGGAGCTCAGAAGAGGAAGGAGATTGAGACGAGTATTTGAAGATTCTTCGCCATTAAATTCGATCTAAAACCCATTTTTTTGTGACTCGATGATTCAAAACTCTTTCAAAAGAGGAGAAGTGATGAGGAGAGAGATTTTTGTGAGTAGGAGACTCAATCTCTTGGATGTGCAAACAGATGAAAAGTGAGAAGAGAGAGTATACATGTTTTCAGCATTTCTTCTGTACTTTCTTTTTCTTTAGTCTCTTCCTCATCCAATTTTTAATCTTTTTCGTATGATTCTCCTCTCTTTAATTTCTTTAATCCATTTGTTTAATAACCACTCTTCTGATGTGTGACAAATGTCCCATGACTGTTTGGATAACTGTCCACTACTTATCTCTTTTTTTCTTTCTTTTTATTTATTTTTAATCTCACCATCCCACGTTTTTAAGAGAGGATGGGTGTGATAGGGTGCTTGTCAATGCACCCTATCACACAAGATTAACTAATTGAAAAATTACTATTTCAACACCTGCATATTATGCTTGTTTGGATATCTAGAAAGTGTGGGTCCCACATAAAATGTTTCAATCTCCTTTGACTGCAGTAAAACGACTCTTTTTTTTTCTTAAAAAAGAAGAAGAAAGGAATTTGTGGAAAATGTTATTAAAAGGGTGAGTATAAAAGTACAATCCCCACCTTACCCTTCACCACCAAAACCACTAGTTAACCCATATTCACTTAAATCACAAAATATGATACGGTGCATGTTCACCTATACAAGCATGCACAAACATGCAAATAATACACGATCAAACCATGTAAATCAAAATCCAAAACGACAGATCGTCATAAAATTTCACAAAGCATACAACAATCCACACAGATTAAACATCCATTACAAAACAACCTAATATAAGTGCCACGTGTACCTTGTCAGTGTGTGCCACATGTACAGAAGTGTATGGGTTAATACAATCCACTCTCCTTATGAGAATTTCATCCCCAAAATTAACTCACCTAATAAGTGAACAAAAAAGGAAACTTGAGAGTAATCTCATCATCACACTCCCAAGAAACATCACTAACATCATGATGATCCCAATGTATCTTCACCAAAAGAATAGTCTTAGTACGTAAGACTTGCTCCTTTCGATCCAAGATACAAACAGACGTCTCCTTATATGAAGTGTCCTCCTTGATCTGCACCAACTGCCAATCAATTTCATGAGATGGGTCCAACTCATATTTCTGTAACAATGAAACATGAAACACGTTATGAACTGCAGATAGTTGAGTTTGAAAGGATAAACGATATGCTATTGCCCCAAGTCTGGCCAAAATCACGAACGGTTTCACAAACCACGAAGCTAGCTTCTGTCACATCCCGAATCCTAGGGTATGCTCCATGGGTGCATGGGCATATCACCCCACCTCTACACACTACTAAGGGGTGGCTCACCCCAAAATAATGATTACCATGAATCATAAATAACCAAAGAGATCAACAACGGAAGCTAACAAATATATAGCAAGTGAGTATAACATATCCCTGTAGAACCACAACGGTACACGTGAACAAACGTAAGCGTGACCCAAACATTGTATCCCCAAAAAGATAATGGGATCCAACCACCAAAGTTATAAACTCAATACATCTCAACTTAAAGTAATGCAGTTCATAACTCCCCCAAGACATATACAAAACATGACTATGATATTGACAAAAGGAATATCAACTCAAAACAAGCCTTCTTCATGTTTCTTCAGTACTGCTTTCCAAGGTCCCTCCTCCTCCTATCGGGCTCACTTGAAATGATAGGAGCCAAAAAGGATTCAGTGACGCGCTCAGTAAATACAATGTTCCAATGAAGTGTTACGTGATAAGGATTCACCATGAGTATGCGTGCTATGCCATGATACAATGCAAGGTTTGTTAATTGGATGCTATGATATGAATAACTATTCCATTAGTCAAATAGGATGGCTACTACAAGCATGTGCAATGCAATGCAATGCATGCCGTTGATACTGTGATCGCTGGATGTTCACGCTTGATCCCCACTGAGGCAACATGTATCGCACGGATCCCATGTACCAATTTTGGCTAAGCACACTCAGTGGATTCTGTGAGTAGAACACAGTTTTAGGGTTTCTCAACCCATAGGAAGTCAATTCCTACCATTATCTTTGATCGTGGGACAAACCCGAGGCACCACACAGGACTCTCTCCCGTGTCACATCACAACTCACTACTACGAATTGGATTACTCACAGTAGAGTATCATATATATATGTTGCCTGGATATCGGGGTAGCTAATCCCTCACCCATAAATCATTTTAGATTTACATAGTCCACTCGGGACTCCAGAGAAGTTATCTCTTACTGGCACTCATCATTGGGCCCAACATCCTCACATCACTCACTTAGTCCTCCTTACGAGAATCCAAGGTTGGTCTGGTTTCTGAGTCTCACATATGGACTCATAATGCATGAGTGTCCTTTAATGCATGTTAGTATCATCCAACTACATATGGTGCAAAAGAATATTCAAATCATATGAAGTCTCACATGTGTATTGCATAGTATGATCCAATGTAAGTCAAAGAGAACAGTTAACATGACATGTATAGCATATGAATTCAATTCTAATTGATCTCATGTAAGGAAGTGCAATCGTATGTCCAATAGATGTAAGACAATTTAATCATGTTCTCATACATTCAACCCAATAGATCCACTAGGTACTGATAGGTGAACTCCACTGTCCTCCCATGCCTTCTAGTCCTCCCAAAATGTTCCCAAACACCCACTGTCGGTGGGCCGGTCGGTTGACCGCAACCCCCTCGACAAAGTCCCCTCGAATACACAGATCAAGCTCTATCGGTGGACCCCAACCCCCCTGACAGGGTCCCTAAACTATTCATTGGTGGGCTCCGTCGGTATACCGACAGGTCCCCCGATGAAATTCCCATTCCCTGTCGGTGTACTAACAGTGCCTACCCTGAGTCAATGGGCGTCGGTGAACCGACGTCCCCCGACAGTGCCCTAAGTTTGCTTCGGTGGGTCGTCAGTCCACTGACCACGGTCGTGCGATTTCTGGGTTTTTCTAATCTATTCCAATTCAATCTCAGATCATTCCCAACCACAATAAGGTTCTAAAATCAACATCCAATCATTATAAACTATCAAAAACATATCAAAACATAATCTAATATGCATTTGAATTAATAAATATCACCAAACCAAGATTTAACATGAATAGGAATGTTAATCATGGATGAAACATACAAAACTTAGATTAGGTCATGAATTCACACAAGAGATCAAGGAATAACATCAACCACCCGAATTCATCATAGAAAACCCAATCATACACAACAAAGCACACAATGTACTTACCTTGCTGAGATGGTCGACTTTCGTTCTTGAGCTTCACGTTTTTAGCACTCTTCTCCTCTTGCTTGCCTTCTTCTTCCTACTCTTGTTCTCTTCCTTCTTTCTCTTCTCTCCTCTTCTCAACAAGACACAAAAAGAGATTAGGGTTAGCTTGAGAAGCTTAAACCCTCCTAATCCCTTAACTTTTAATCTTAACTCTTAGATCTAACCATTACTTTAGGGAAAAGATCTCAACCACTAAATAAGATATTTAGGTGAGAAAGATAAAGTGTGTGCTCATGTAAGTTATTCAAGTGTGTCCTGCCAAATAAGAAAGGTCAAATCAAATAACCCATAACCCCTAAATTACTGGAAATTACGATCAAGCCCAAAGCACAAAGAAAGAAACCAAAATTTCAATTCGTTACAGCTTCCCATTCTTGCCAAATTTCATGATGTCACGTATCGGAGAAACTTTCAAGAAGACACTATCCATTGAGGAAGTGACTTCTACAAAGTCAATTAAAGAATGGCTCATGGGTATCATGAAGAAGCATCGAAACGGTGGGAATAATGAAGGCATACCCATCGAAGTATCTTGTGCTAACTTTCTTTGGACCATTTGGAAAGTCAGAAAACAAGTAATATTCGAAAGCTCTAAACTTGCAAATCAAAACTCATTACTGTTTTTTATGTCACTACAGGAAAATTCTAAGAATATTTAGAACGAAAAAAGAGCGATCCTTAATAATAGAAGAATGGACACCTTTTACGTCCAATGACAAAGACCGTTGGGAAAATCTGTTAAAGTCAACTTTGACATAGCAGCTAGAGGAAGCAATGGAGGGTCTGCAGCAGTAGCAGCCTATAGAGATTCATCTGAAAATTTCTTGGTAATATCAACCTTTCACATTGGAAGCACACTACCAGTAATAGTAGTAGAAGCCTTTGGTGCACTTAAAAGGCATTAAACTTGCCATCAAGAAAAAACTTCAACAAGATCTAGCTACAAGGAGACTCATCTCTCATCATCATCCTTCTCAGACATCCAAAATCAAAAACTCTATGGAAAATCAAAGATCTAATACAAGAATCCCATAGCTTGTGCTCATTATTTCAAGAACTCTAATTTTCTCACTGTTGTAGAGAAGCCAGTCACGTTACAGACAACTTAGTCGAATATGTTTCAGATTTTTTTCTTGTGTTTGGGTAGGTAAGCCTCCCAAATGTATATAGCAAGCTCTTTTTGATGATATGATTCGGAGGTTCTGTCCCAGGACTATATTTGCTGTTCTTCCTATTATTTATAAGATATTAGCTTTTCATTAAAAACAAAGAATATCATAGCACAAGCTCATCTTATTGAAAAATATTTCTGTATGACTCCTTTCCCTTTATTTAGTTAATGGAAACATGGGCATTAGTGGCGAGTAAGAGGACTACATGTGTTGGAGATTTTCAAAATCAGTATTTTATGTGTTTTTGTTTAAAGCTTTGTTTGTGGAATCTCATTGTCCTACATTGGCAAACTACAAGAAAAGTAAAGGCTTTATATAAGGTGAGCTCCCTAAAGCTTACGTGTTTGAAAGCAAAATAATTGATTGGGTGCATCACACTTGTGTCAGCGATGCAAACTACTACCGCGCACGCGCGTGTGCGAGAGCACAATGAGTGCTTTGTAGGCACACTTTGCACTTCGCACGTCTTGTCGCGAGATGCGTATGAGCATTTTATTTTAGAGTGTAGCCCGGTTGGATTGGGTTAATTGGGATGGTTTGGTTTGATGGTTCGAACCACACTCAGTTCAGGTGATCATGATACTTCCGATCGGACGCACTTAATGGATACGAGTGATTTGAATCGTCAGATGGCACGTTTGATTGTGCTTGCACGATCGGGACCATCCGATCAGAGTTGCACTTGATTAAAGAAGTGCTAATCGATCAAGTACCTATATAGAGTGAGATCCTGACCGTAAGATAGTACAGGGTTGCGTGCCCACTCGGATTTGATCCAAGCCATTGGATTAGGATTGTACCTGGTGGTGAACATGTACATGCAAGTCTATAAATATAGACTAGACATCTAGACCATTTTAATTCATTCGAGTCATTCAATCCAGACAAATCAGATCCTATTGAGAGAGAGATAACAAAGCTTTCATCAAGTGTTTGGCATCATCAGTTCTTATATACAGAGTGTCATGTTGTGATCGGATGACGTACATCGGAGAATAATAAAGAATCAGATCAGAGGCTTTATTGTATCCTGAAGGCATTCTCTCATCAACCCCTAGTGTATTCGTGATCTTTATTGGAGGGGGAGAAACTTATCTAAAAGACAATGATTCGATCGTGCCTTGAAGTTTGATGATTTGACTGTTCCAACCCTTTATACTTCTGATTCTTCAGTTATTTTCCAACAATATGCCTGGATAGGGTTTTTGTTATGTACTCTTGTACCATTCATATGACATGACAATAATATTCAACATATGTAATGTCAAAAATATGCAAGTATGGGTTCCACATTAATAATATTCAATTTCCACCTCCAATCATTTACAAAGTAAACTTTGATGGTGCTGTTTCAAAGGATACAAGGAGTGTGGGTATAAGAATTGTATTAAGGGATGAGAAAGGGGATTTCATTGTAGCTCTATCGAAAAAGTTTTATATTTCTCTGACGGCCAATATAGTGGAAGCAATTGCAGTTCGAGAGGGTATCAAGTTTGGTTTAGACTTGAGGCTAAACAAGATTAATTTAGAAGGAGATGCTTTAATTGTATGTCGAGATATCAAGAAAAGAGAATCAAATCTATCAGATTATGACCACATAATTGACAATATTGTTGATATGGAATCGAGAGTGTCTCAATTTAACTCCTCACATGAAAAAAAAGGAAATAACAATAACAATGACACGCTGATTAGCAAAGTACACATTGAATATAAATAATTACCAAACTTGGATAAACGATCCTCAGGCTTTCTTGGCTGTCGTACTTCAACAAAGATTTTAACTTTATTTAATAAATTATCGTTTGTTATGACGTGTCAATAATATCCAAGTATGGAATCCACATCTTCAATGCAAACATATCGTGCATTGAATGATATGGGGATACTCTGTAATAAACACGCCCTGTGATGGGCGTGTGATGATATACGGAGCCGAGAGGAAAATGGTAATTTGGCTCACTTGACATGCTTAATAAAGGCAAAATGATAATTTTGCCCTTGAATTTGTCTCTCATCAAACGCCCATACAGGTTCATCACAGAGGATCCGCACTCTACTAACAAATACCCCGTCAAAGTATAAAATTATTTTCCGTGTCGTTCCTGATACATCGTACCTAGACGCCGTTTTTCCAGAAGAGGAGAGCCAATTCCTACCTCAAAACGTCCGAGCCTCACTGTCTCGACACTAGTTCCTCTTTCGCTGTTTAATACTCCATCCACAGACAGAGAGAGAGAGAGATTTTCTGTCTTCTTCTTTGGCGTGGTCTTTGAGTCAGCCATTGTTAAGACCTTATCAGAGGTAGAGGCAAAGACAAAGACTTGCAGTCGAAATGGCCACTGATGTAGTTGTGCTGCAGCATGCATCGGTTGCTGATCAGGATAACTCAAGTGTTGACCATGGTTGTTGTAAGAAGGGACCTGGGTATGCGACTCCAATCGAAGCCATGTCCGGTCCCAGAGAAGCTTTGATCTATGTAGCATGCGTTTATACAGGTATCCAATTCGTTCTTTCGTCTCAAACAAGCAAATATTATGCGTCTGTAGTTATAATTAATGTCTGAGAGAGATGTGGATTTGATAGCTTCAAGGGGGTTTTATCTCTCTAATGGAAGTATTTGGGATTGGGGATTATAGTGATGAACAGTGTTAACTGTGAACATCTCCTGTACAATTTATGGGGGTTTTAGAATGGGATTTTACGATTTTACAAGCCCCTGTTTATATAATTTTTTTTTTTCTCAATTCACTTTGTTGGTCAGCTTGTTTCTAGTAATTTTCCGACCCATTTTTGAGCAACTTGTGTAAATAAAGATTTGAATTTGCAAATCAGCCAACCTACTTTCTCAAGTATTGGTGACTAGGTTTTAGCTTTTTGTTTATGGAAAAATTGGTATTGTTGTGGACCTTGTGGTTCAATAGGTAATTGGATAATAGAAACCTGTAAAGACAGAACCACAATGACTTGTTTGGAATTTTAGACTGGTTATAATTTGTGTAGTCAGAAATGATTTCTTTGCAGAAGATTCATACAATGAATCATAATGACCTCTTTTGTTTTTTTTATCGAATCGTTTGAATCTTACGATCTATACATTGAATCTTACAATTTAAACGATTCAACCTTGCAACAGCAAAGAAAAATGACCTCTTCTTTTTTATTGAACGATTTCCCTTTTTCTCCCTTGATCATTGTTCATATAGAATATAGTACTCTAAAACAATTAGATATACATAAAGAAATATCGTTTACGTATTTTAAACAATAAAAAGTCATTTTCGTAATAGAATCCGAAAAACTAAACCCCAAACCCTTCTTCTAATAAAATTACTATGAATCTTACAATTTACAATTCGATTCTTAGTGGTGCCTAACGATTTTCGATTCGATTCACGATTTGACAACCTTGGTTGGGATAAGGCATTTCGTTGGTCTTGTGATTATTATTTTTGTAGTTTTTAGTTGAGATTTGTCCTGGTGGTATAGAGGTGGTTGCCAATTTGTTGATTTTGTATTTGGCTAAAAGGCTTCTAGTGGAGACTAGATCCGTGATTGGAGTCACATCCTTGATTTCCTACTCCAATTGATTTCTTACACGGTGAGTATCATGATTAAAATTAGAGTCCTTAGGTCCAAAATGGATCTCGGTCACAATCTGAAAGAAGATCCGTGATTTCGGTATTTTACTATTATTGGAATAATCAATATTATGTAAACAGTAAAATATGAAATTGGTTGAAATTTTGATATTTCAATAAAATTTTGATGGTTCGATATTGAATCTCAAAAGTCATCCAAATTTTGAATTGCAAAATTTTGATATGTGAATAATTTTCTGGAGAACATTTTCTTATAGAATTGAAATAATTATTAGATAATCAAATGACAGATTTGCAGTCTGTAAATTCTATGATATTCTATTTCTCATTGAACCTAGATACTTTTGCCTGATTTTGTCATGTGATCCATGCACCGGAACTGATGGCATTCAGGATTATGTAGGGCTGCGCATAAAAATTCTTTTTTTGGCTATCTTTCTTTAGTCCTATGTTTCTTACCCCTTGGAAGCTTCCCCACTAGAAGGCTATCCAGAAAATTCAATCAGTTCCATGTTAACGGCTTTTAAGTTCAGTAGGAAATTGTATTGAAATGTGAGTTATAATGTATATTTGATACTTAATTGTGTTAGTTGAATGAAACGTTTTTATGGTATTGACGGAAGTCATTAAGATAAGATAATATGAAATTGATCTAAGTAATAGTGTATTCGTGGGGCCATGGAATCGTAATTTACAGGTGGTGGCAACTAAAAGGAGGAGCTGAGTAATTGTTGGAGGGAGGGAATAATTAGCAAGTGCAAACTATTCATGCTGTTTATTTATGTGCTCAAATCTTGGTGCTACCTAGTTTCCACTATGTTTTGCTTATGTACTCAATTGATATATACAACTTTTTTCTGCTCAAAGACTATGCACTATATTCTTTTCTTCTTGATGTTAACATACATTTCCTCATTTCTCATGTTTTGCTTATCACGACTCTTTATATTCATTTGATATTTATAAGCATAAATATCATAATGTTTATGGCATTTTCCTTGTACTTTTCTTTTACTCCTTTCAAGCATATTTGACATTCAATTGTTATTTGCTGAACTGTTCCTTTCATGCCTCAGATGCGCCTACCTTATTGATATCTGATTTTGATAAAACCTCTTCTAGATATCACTTTTCTTTTATTTACATTCTTCTTTAATGAATTATGTAAATCTGTGGACTATTTCTCTATCCAAAAATGAACATAGTGTATGTTGGGAGCTGTTCATGGTTTATTGCTTATACAGGAACTGGTCAAGAAAAGCCTGACTATCTGGGTACAGTAGATGTTGATCCAAGCTCACCCACTTTTTCAAAAGTTATTCACAGGCTGTCTATGCCTCACTTAGATGATGAACTTCATCATTCTGGATGGAATGCCTGCAGCTCGTGCCATGGAGATCCATCAGCGAATCGACGTTTCCTAGTCCTGCCTTCATTGGTGTAAGAGACATGATCTTGTTGCAGTAGAAGCTAAATTTCATACAATTCATTTGGCATCTAGCCAATTTGGTGAAAGGAAGATTTTAGAATTAAGAATTTTTACTATCTAAACAGCAATCCAAGCATGGTGTAAAGGATCGGCTCGGGATGTGTTGCGATCCCAAGCCGATCTCTAATTTATTAAAAATTCTCTGACTCGGTCTGAAACCGAGTCAGATTGTCCGATCCAGACAATCTGACTTGGTTTCAGACGATCCAATATGGATCGTTTGGCACCCCTCTAAAAGTTTCGTGAAAAAAAAACAGGCTATGTTTTGGATCGGCCGATCCAGAGTTGGATTGCCAATCCAACTCGGTATCGGACCAGGACGATCCTGATCCGATGCCGAGTTTAAATACTGTGAATCCAAGTATGTAATATTAGCAGGATGCCTACCCAAGGGTCAGTTGTGTTCTTAACTCACATTAATCCAGGGGTTGGCCTAACCCAGTTTGGCAGCTGATCCCAGTTCAACTAATTTGTCTGTCTGGTCTGGGATCTTAATGCTCGTCAACACTTAGCAGTCCTACCAGAATATTCATGTCATTTTGAAATTATTATCTGTTGTTTGTTAACAAGCAATGGTTATGAAAACAGAAAGATCAAAATATGCACACAGATTTACGTGGTTCGGCATAGTGCTTATGGCCACGGGAGAGAAGATGTTTCCACTATGTCACAGAATGGATTAGGGTTACAACTTGTATCTCTAACATGGTATATAGTAAATCCCGAATATACCCTTTCCGTAACAGATTTACATGGTTCGCTCTGCCCACGGGGCCCCTCAGGTCCCTTCCCTTTAGATCTAGAGATTAGTGAATATGAACTATCTCTAACATTAGTCAACAAAGAATTTTGTTTATTCCTCTGTATTTGTTGATGGTGAGATCAAATTCCACAATTTTCATTAAAAAAATTGCCTCACCAATGTCAGAAGAGTTATTTCCAGTTGTGGTGTAAGTTTTTTTTTTTCCTTATTTATTGATAAGTTCAGCATTTCATTGATTTAATTACTTGTTTAAGATATGTCTTGAATAGCATCATTGTCATTAATATCCTATGAAGTTTGTATTCAATTCATGGCTTCATTAATATTGCACACGTATTTTTTTTAAGGACTATGTAAATGAAGTTTTTATTTACTAATACATAAAATGGTTCATTGACATCTGATCATTCATTAATTTGTTTGATATTTATGCTTTCTTATTTTCCTAGTGAATTTCATGTTGTTGAGCTGTGTCATATCTATTCTTTCATTTAGATCTGGTCGGATATATGTGATTGACACACAAAAGAACCCAAAGGCTCCATCTTTGCATAAAGTTGTTGAGCCTGCAGATATCGTGCAAAAGACAGGACTGGCATATCCACACACTTCCCATTGCCTTGCATCTGGTGATCTCATGGTGTCTTGCCTTGGAGATAAAGATGGAAATGCAGAGGGAAATGGATTTCTTCTTCTTGATTCAGAGTTCAATGTGAAGGGAAGGTATTACTTTTTGATAATTGATTTTAAGATTTGCAGTCAGATTATTTGTGAGAGTTTGATTGATATCTTTATTTCAATTTGGTGTTTATATCACCTTTGTTTTTCTTGTGGTACATTCTCATGAACTTTATCATGGGAAAAGTTTCTGGAAGTTAACATTTACTGTGGGATTTTATCTCCTTATATTTAAAAATTGGACCACCACAAATATCTTGTGCTCTTGGTTTATTTTCTAGCACCCTTACAGAGAGTTTCAATGAGATGATAAAACTTAATGGAAGAGAGGTACCCTTTTACATTTACTTCCACCAGTGTGTTTGCTACATTATTCATATATTTAGTAGTGGAGAGGATTGATTATAGGTTAACGACATGGAACTCAGGATCATTGGTATACACTTTGTACTGTTGCCAAATGTGCAACTTGTTCTCAATAACCCTTATATCATGTCATACTAAAGTCGCTTTGGTCTCCTCCTCCGGACCCTTTATTTCACATTATACTTTCTATTTTATCTTGTATACATTATTGCTTCCCCGGCTGTTGACAATCTTAAATGCACCAAGTATAAGTTCATTCAAGTTGGACCAAAGATTGTAGATGACAGGGTCTTAAAAAAGCCAGGTGTTTAGCGTTTTTGGTAAGCCTTGTTTTGGGAAGGGTGATTAAGATGTGAATAACATGTGTTCTCTTTAGGCATGCTGATTTGGGACAGAAGGGAGGACAACTAACAATTAGAAAAGCAAGTGATTATACTTTCTAGTAGTAGAATTCAACCAGTGGAATTAGAGTTTAATATAGCAATGAGATTAGGGTGTTGCAAAGGTTTTGCCGTGAGACAATTAGATTAGAAAGTTGTTGGACTATAATAAAAAGTAGAAGAAATCAAAATTTTAGGGTTTGGAAGCATTTCTAGAGTTAGAACTGGGACAAGTACTGTGTGACTGGGGAGCTAGAACTTGAAGATGAAAATTTAGAAAAAAGAAACGAAATGCAAGAAAATAGAACCTCAAAAGATATAACCAGAACATACTAATGTATGCTCCACTAGAAGTCTAGGGCTTGAGAAGGCAACTCCCCTATTCAAGAGAATAGGGATGTCCCCCCCAATGACTACAACAGCTGAAAACACTTATTCTTAATTCTGCATGATAACAATGCTGTAACATTATACATCTGCTTTTTTTGCTATAAGAAACAAAAGCATAAATTTCCTAAGCTACTCCAAAGAGAATTCTTATCCCTTAACTGTTTCTTACTGAAAATCTTTGAAACAGATCCCAAACTAAATAAGAAGCAAAAACATAAAAAGTCCCAAGAATCTAAATAGTGCCGAGTATATGAGCTGTAAATTTCCACTAAAAGATACTGCTGGATTTATGGACTGTGGGCCCCATCTAGGCTATGCTATCAAGACAAAAGGTTGAGCCTGACAGCCAAGGTTTAAACATTCTATTTGCAGAAAATATCACACCTTTACAATAGGGAAATTTTGACAGAAATGTCATACCTTTACAATATTTCTAAAGAAGATTATTTTAGTAATGGAAATATCAATGAGGCAAATTTTGGTGCCTGTTGGAAAGAGGAATTTCACGGGAAATTTGGGGGAAAGAGAAAAAAAAAGAATTACAAGTGGATAGCAACCTATGAGATGCTCCATGATGTTCCCAGCACTTAGTATTCTGGCCTGTGCTTTGCCCTTGCATCACCTTGAAACAAGGTTTTAAATGCCGATTTCGCCGGCATGGTGTAATATTTCGTCAACCTGGTGAAATATTTTGCCAGGCTAGAGAAATTTGGTTTTTGATTTTTTTTTTTTGTTTTTAAGGGTTTAAATGATGAATGGGGTTAAAATATATTTAACAAGCCTAAAATATGCTAAAAAAAATGCATACTTATACAAACTAACAATTCACAAACAACAATCACAATGATACAAATTGCCAATAACATAAGTACATAACAAGTAGTCATTATTAGTCAAGTTCAACCCAAAGTCTGAATGTGAAACATCATCAAACATCCAACACCAAATTACCAATAGCCATCATCAAGTCACAAGACACACAAGTTAC
>JAUPMG010229793.1:0-23146 GCA_031762675.1 Pachysandra terminalis
ATTTTTAAATTGTTTTGTTCTGTGCTGTATTATCTTATAGAAAACCAGTTTTTCTATTTTTAAAAATATTTAAAAAATTATTTTTTAAAACCTGTTTTTATTGGAGGTATAATACAATATGTTTAACAAAATAAAATTTTTATTTCTCAAAAATAACATACCATTTGATTCGGTATTAATAGTTTTACTGATATATTTGAGGATTTACAACAACTTAGCAGTAGGTCGACAATTAAAACTAAAATAGTTAAATATTTTTTTTAGCTTGGAAATTTTAATATGTATTATATTATGAGTCTAAAAGTTTATATAAATTTTTGAGATTTTTTTAATTCATTTTAATTTGTAAATAAAACTCTGAAAGTGGAAAACCTCATATTGTATTTTTGGAGAATATTTTTATTTATTTTTATTTAACACCCCCTTACACCTCACCACCATGCCCCCCCACACACAAACACTACCTTAGCCTCTATGTGGGCCTTTCCACAACCCTTTGGAGGGTACCCAAGGCATATAAGGCCATTTGAAACCAACTGTGTTTTTGTTTTTGGCTTTTTTTTGCCTTGAGTACCCCAAAATAAGCCTTGGGTACCCTGTAAGGCAAAAGTTGGGTACCCCATGCTTAATTAGCCAAAGGGTACCCAAGGCTTAAGATGTAAGCCTTGGGTAACTCCCATCACACCCAAAAACACTCCCTCACACCTCACGACCATGCTCCACACACACAAACCTTAATCCCTATGTGGGCCTTTCTACAACCCTTTGGAGGATACCCAAGGCATATAAGGCCATTTCAAGCGAACTGTTTTTTTTTATTTTTTTTGCCTTGGGTACCCCATTTTTAATTGGCCAAATGGTACACAAGGCTTACATGGTACCCCCCACCACACCCAAATACACTCTCTCATACCTCATCACCATGCACACACAAAAACCACCTTAGCCCCTATGTGGGACTTTCCACAACCCTTTGGAGAGTACCCAAGGCATATAAGGCCATTTTAAACCAACTCTTTTTTTTTCGGCCTTTTTTTTGCCTTGGGTACCCCAAAATAAGCCTTGGGTGTCAAGGCAAAATTTGTGTACCCAATTCTTAATTGGCCAAATGGTAAACAAAGCTTAATATGTAAGCTTGGGTACCCCCCACCACACCCAAATACACTCCCTAACACCTCACCACCATGCCCCCATACACAAGCACCACCTTAGCCCCTATGTGGGCCTTTCCACAACCCTTTAGAGGGTACCCAAGGCATATAAGACCATTTGAAACCAACTGTGCTTTTATTTGCCTTTTTCGCCTTGAGTACCCTATAAAGGGTACCCAAGGCAAAATTTGGGTACCCCATGCTTAATTAGCCAAAGGGTACACAAGGCCTACCATGTAAGCCTTGGATACCTCACACCACACCCAAAATACACCCCCTCATACCTAACCACCATGCCCCAAACATACAAACGCCACCTTAGCCCATGTATGGGCCTTTCCCAATCCTTTGGAGGGTACCCAAGGCTTAAATTTTAGATCTGTACATTTTTTTGCCTTGGGGTATCTCAAATTAAGCCCCCAAGGCAAAATTTGGGTACCCCATGCTTAATTAGCCAAAGGGTACCTTCAAATCACATCACCTCACCACTCCAACCCTTTAGAGGGGGGTACCCTTGGCTTAATAATGCACAAGGAACCCCAAGATTAATATTTAATTGTTTAATTATATTTTATTTTGAATTTTTATTCATAAGTCAAATATTTTTCTGCTATGATCTTTGTATGCTTGAAAAATCATAACTCTTTATCCGGAGATAAATTTTGAATGAGACCAGATCCATGGAAAGAGGACTCCATTGAGAAGTAGTAAAATTTATTTCATGTATTTTTCATATTGTATTGTAATTTAGCTATATTTTTAAATTGTGCTGTTCTGTGATGTATTATCTTATAGAAAATCAATTTTTCTATTTTTAAAATATTTAAAAAATTATTTTTTATAAACTATTTTTATTGGAGGTATAATACAATATGGTTAACAACATAAAATTTTATTTCTCTAAAATAACCTTCCATTTGATTCAGTTTTAATAGTTTTACTGATATATTTGAGGATTTCCAACAACTTAACAGTAGGTTGGAAATTAAAAATAAAATAGTTAAATATTTTGTTTTAGTCTTGGAAATTTTTATATGTATTACAATATGAGTCTAAAATTTTATAATTCATTTTTATTTGTAAATAAAACTCTGAAAGTGGGTAACCACATATTGCATTTTTGAAGAATTTTTTAATTTATTTTATTTGACACCACACTCACACCTCACCACCATGTCCCACACACACAAACACCACCTTAGCCCCTATGTGGGCCTTTCCCAATCCTTTGGAGGGTACCCAAGGCTAAATTTTTTTTTGCATGAGGCACCCCAAATTAAGCCTTGGGTACCCCAGGCTTAATTAGCCAAATGGTACCCAGGCTTAATTGTAGGGGGTTGAAGTTGGGAGTAATGGGGGTACTCAAAGCTTAAATGGGAAGCATTGGGTACCCCAGGCTTAAAAACATACAGGGTACCTAGGCTTATATAATATCTAAGCCTTGGGTATCCATTCTTAAGGCTATGGGTACCCTTTGAATCATTAACCTTGGTTATACAATGCTAACGAGGGGGTACCCTTAGCATTTATATTTTCATCTTTTATTGCTGTAAGTTTGGGTACCCAAATGCTATTTTTCTTTTTCTCTCATTATTTTTCTTATCTATGTACTTCTTGAACAGGTTGGGATGTTGATGAGTCAGGGTGATGTTGATGAGCGGTGAGAGAAGCTCCTATGAGAGGTGCAATAACTGTTTCGATAAGGGGAGAGAAGAAGAAGAAGAGGTTGAAAAATATAAGTATTAGGAAGAGAAGGAGAAGAGAATGCAGAAGAAGAAGAATAATGAGATGAGATAGGTTCGGATGAGTGTGTTAAATTTCAAAGATTAAAAAAAATTAAAAAAATGACCGTTAAACTAATGTTTAGTGTTTAGGGTTAAATTCACGTGGCAGAAATCCAACGGTGCTGTATGGATTGTTAAAAGTCTTAACCTGTTGAGGATACGGAGCCAGGGTTAGGAACTGAGGATCAGATCAATCTATTTGTGGGGGACCTATATTCTATTGCGGTATGGTCCCCGCCGGTGACGCTAGCATATAGTCTTTGATGATGAGATGAATATATGGACGGCCTTGGTTTAGGGAACGTGCTTTTGAAGGCAGTGGCTATTGGTTAACAAAAATGATATTTCTGTAAGGTTCTCACGAAAGCAGAAAAATCGAAAAGATCTGTTATATTCAGTTCCCAGTAGTCACGTTCTGGTGTGTCCGACTCACAGTCCGATATTTTTTTGTGGGGAAAGAAATTTCTCTTTCAGAGAGAGAGAGAGAGAGATTTCTGAGAGATGATTCATGGGTTGCAGAGCACGCATTCATGGAGTTCACCTCGAATTTCAAGGTTCAACAGGATCTTTTCTTCGAAGAGGTGATGTGATATTCTTATTCTTTGTGGAAAAATACTTCAATTTCTTCGATTTTTTTTATTGATTTCTTTTTCTTTTTCTCTGTTTCATTTTTATTTATCTGCTTAAGTCTGAATTGATAAATGGAGGTTACCTGCATTACGGAGTGTAGTTCTTGTGTTTGAGAGTTAAAGAATATGAAGTTAGATTGTCATTGATGGTTGAATCTGAGTTATGAAATATGAACAGACCTGATTGATAAGTAAATCTAAGAAAGCTTTATTTTTTAGTTTTAATCTGTATTGCCATTCGTCAATTGGGCTTTCGAAGTATTGAAGATGATTGTGTGCAGGGTAGATGCTAATGAGCTGAATTCCAGTTGATGGAACCTCATCTTAGAATATGAACTTAGATTGTCATTAATTTTTGAATTTGAGTTATGAACAAACCTGATTGATAAGTAAATCTAGGAAAGGCTTTATTTTTCATTTTTAATTTGTATTGCTATTCGCCAATTGGGCTTTGGAAGTCTTGAAGATGATTGTGTGCAGTGTAGATGCTAATGTACTGAATTCCAGCTGATGGAACCTCATCTTAGTGACCCAAAATTGTTGCCTGATAGGGTTTATGAAGTGCTTTGTGCTTGCTGTTCCAGAACTTGGATCAAATTTGTATCAATTTTTGGAAATTAAATGATACAGGAACCTTATGACCTCATAAGTATGTACTTGAATATTTGTTGGAATTCCTGAGTGGCCTTAAGACCACATTAAGTTTCTTGGAATTTTGTAAGGTGATACATTAACCTTCAAGGTGATTTAATGACTTCTTAAGGGTATTTGGGTGTTTCGATGTCTTATTATTTAGATTCAACTAAGGGAACCCAACCATCTTCAGGGTACACTTAATTTTAGTTAATTAGAGGGAGATGAAGAGTTCATATTTTTTATGAGGATTTCTTGATGGAAGGAATTTGTTAGGCTATATAAAGGAGGGCTCTTGGTCCGTCTCTCCACTCGCAACAATACACAATTCCATCACTAAGCTAAGCATAAGGTTGATTGAGGAGAGAAAAGACACAAAACCATATCATAGTGTTTTAGTGAACATCACTGTAGAGCTCAAAGCAAAGGAGTTGCCGTTTGGTTTACAAGACATGGCTCAAGATAAGTCTTGTATAATTTATTTATCTTTTTGGCTCTATTATTGCATAACCAAGATCCTGGTCCATGTATGAGGACGGACATGTATGGTCTTACATAATTTGCATTAGAAGGGTTTATATGTATCACACCCATACACACAAAAAAGAAAAAAGAAAGATACTGAAAAAAGATGAAGCTGAAGTTGACATATCAAACATTGAATGAGGTATATAGGTTCTTATAAACGCAGAGTAATTATAACCTACAGTCTATCATTTCCGTATTGAATACTCTAAAGGATGCAGGAAAAGGGAAAAATAATGATCATTATCATCGTCTGAAGTTTAGTTAACTGTTTTGGGTTGTTTACATGAATTTTACCCTGTCATTCCACTCTATAGGTCCTTACCTTCAGTTAGAGCACAATTTTCAACTCTTCTCTAACTACTTTATGCCCCTTTTGGCATTCTTCTTTTCCTGTAGAGCCTTCAACTGCATCAGAACAATCCTTATTCATGCCCTCAATCGCTTACTTGCACACGACC
This sequence comes from Pachysandra terminalis, assembly GCA_031762675.1. Classification (NCBI taxonomy): domain Eukaryota; kingdom Viridiplantae; phylum Streptophyta; class Magnoliopsida; order Buxales; family Buxaceae; genus Pachysandra; species Pachysandra terminalis. The sequence continues at coordinate 5,184 of JAUPMG010229793.1, forward strand.
TAGTCTGTCAGTCAACTATCCTTATAACTGATTGGGGCTTCTCTTACATTCTCTCTCGTGTGTTCATTTTCCAAATTACTTTTCTTAATATAGGCACTTATCTATGTCAATTTCCTCATCTCTGTCACTGTCTTTTTTATTGGGCAACATTCTATGTAAGGCTTTATTGCTATGTTACCTCAACTTTGATATTGCATGAATCAGCCAAACAGCATTATGGAAGCACACTTGCTCTTTAGACATCCAATTCTGGAATTTAAACACAACACCTTAATCTCTTAGACCACATTGTTAATTACTCTGGAGTACCTTCTAGTCATCAATTTTGATAAAATATCATTTCCATACATGTCTTATCCTAGTTGTACTCCATTACTCTATCTTGGTCCAAGTAATTTTGCAATTCTCGGATTCTAAACTCCTTTTCATGTTTCTGTTCTTTGTTTACCCCTCTCAGTTATCCTATCAATTAGTACTATAATGTCTAAAATCAAAACACACCATCAAGCTTCATCTTGTGTATGAAACTATGGATTGATGTTGTCGAACACCTAGACAAGGCTGGGTTTGGGCACTGGTTTATTGTCTTGGCATTTTCTCGTGTATATTTACTCTCCATGTGAATTTGGATTACTTGGTATATTGAATTGATTTTGATAATATGCAGTATTGTACTAATATAACATCATCGTAGTTTGCATAGGATTGCACAATGAGCTTGTTCCAATTCAAGCAAGGAGAAAGAATTAGCATGTTTCTTACGAGTGTACTACCAAAGTAACTTCGTCATAATGAAACATAGTAACACTGTGTAGATAGAGAACAACACTAGTCCCTTTGTTTGGTTTTCTGATCTTCAATAGAAAATTCTCCAGTTGGACCAATGCCAGTTGTTCTATTTATTCATGTGATATTTGGATTGAAAAAAAGATGCAAACCTTTATGAGAAGTTTTATTCAGTCAGTAAAGCTTTTCCAGAATAACAAGCGGCTATATTTTGCAAAACTTAATATTTTATGACATTCTATAAACTTCTTATTGATACTTATATTTCTACCACTTTAGTCACTGCAATACTGACAGCCACACTTAGGTGTGCAATTGTTTGCATAAGTGAGGAAGGGAGGGTGGGAGTTCTGCTGGATACATGTAGTCTTCCTGCGGATGAGTTGTCCTTATGATTCAGATAATTGTCTTATTAATAGCTGTCTGGTTGTAGTTCGGATTAATTTATAGATTTATTATTGTTTGTTTTATTTCTCTCTACTATCAACTGCAATGTGATAAAAACTAGTGAGCAGGTAGGACATTCGACTTTTTTTTTGATGAATATGGTGGAGTTAAGTTCTGTAACAACATGATTTTAGTTTTTTAGGTTTTGCTTCAAAACTTGATATTGTTATCGGGTTTTATTGTATGATCAAGTAAGAGCAAGTGGATCTCTCAATTTATCTCTATATCTTAAGCTTCAAAAGTGACTGCAGCTTCATTGAATAGGGGATGCATTCATGATAAATTTTTGTTAAGAATTATACTTGTCAACTTTTTTTCCTGAAATTTATTGGAGCGTTCAACTTGACATACTCCAACAATAACAATGACGTGACACTTCTCTTTCCAGAATGTCAATGCCATTCCATTGTTGCTGGATCCAATCTTCAGTTTTAAGCACTCATTCTTTTATGATACACAATGGAGGTGAGTTTTCAAAGTCTCCCTTAGCAGTTGTGAAATGAAATATCTCCATGGCATTCTGCAATTCAAATCCTGTGATGTTCAATTTTACTGGACTGTTTGACTCTTTCTGTAACATGGCATGTGAATCATTGCGAGGTGGAAATGTAGGGAACAAAAAAGATTGGAAAACTTTGCTAAACTTCTAACATAGTATGAAACAGAGGTTGCTGGAGAGCTCCCTTTCTCCAACCATTGGCATCTAAAGAGACTACCGCATAACTTGGCTTCAAGCCAGGTGTTTCTTCATGCCGCCCTTTTTATTACCCCTTTAGGCTTGTCAAGTCCAATACATGGGGCTGTGACTCTATTGTTGCTGGTCACTAAATCTGGCAATGCAGACATAAGTAACAAACACTTCGAACTCTACAACCATTGGCATCTAAAGAGACTGCCGCATAACTTGGCTTCAAGCCAGGTGTTTCTTCATGCCCCCTTTTTATAACCCCTTTAAGCTTGTCAAGCTCAATACATGGGGCTATGATTCTATTGTTGCGGGTCACTAAATCTGGCAATGCAGACATAAGTAACAAACACTTTGAACCCTACATGGTACTATCAGCTAAAAGAGTTCAATATTATTTAAGTTGGGATGACTGAGCAGTTCTAATACTGCCAACCACAACTGGTTGGGAAATGGCATTTTGGATCGATATTACCAGTAAAGAGTATAAAAGATATAAATGTTCTGTAGACTATCTCTATAATTCATTAAAAAAGAATATCGTGAAGTTACATAGATATAATATCACTATAAAAACATAATAATGCATTTAGTAAGAGAGTGGTAAATTATATGATCTATGTACTTTTAAAGGGAAGCATGGAGTTTTGATCCATTTAAAGGCTCTAACTATGGTGATTCACATTGATGAATTGTTCTCGAGTTTACATTGATAGTTCTAATTAGGGGTGCAACTTGGGTCGGGCTAACCCGAACCCAAACCTACCCAACCCGACTTTGGGTCGGTTTGGGTTGGGTTTTATAGAGTACATTGGGTCAGTTTTGGGTTGGAAAAGGCAACCCGATTTAATTCGGTTCGGATTTGGGTTAGGGCTTCCGGTAACCCGACCCAACCCGAAACCCAAACCGAATTAACCTGATATTTAAAATACTTATAAATTATAATATATATGATATATAGGGGTTTATAAAAACCTCTCTAAACGTTTGTTATATTTAAATAAGTCCCTTGGTATAACATAAATACAAAGAAGAAGAGGGGTGAAGAGTTAGGGTTTTCTTTCTCTTCATAGTTCTGATACTCAGTCTGGTGGCGACGGTGACGGCGACAACGATGTTAAGGCTTCACTTAGGTAGGTAGGTTGTTCCTTCTCTCTTCAATCAATTAGGGCTTCTTTTGTGAAGAATATGACTTTGATTCTCAGATAATATCAGACTCTGTAGTATTTGAAGTTTGAACTGCTTTTAGTTTAGTTTTAAAACCTGGGTTTTGGTAAATCATTATGCTTTGATCTGGGTAACTTGATTTTGTGTATAATAGCTGGCTTTATCTTAATAGTTCAGAAGAGAAATAGAGGCAAGTAATTGTTAGTTTTGTTATTTTCTGGTAATTTGTTTCTTGGTGCAAATGAGCTGAGTTTATTCCAGAAACATGTGATCTCTATAGACTAGAAATTGAAAAGGAACCCGAATTAACCGACCCAAACCAACCCGAAATTGCAGTTTGGGTTGGGTTTAGGGTTTTCAAAAAAAAATCAATTTGGTGTTTGGGTTTCAAAGTTCGGGTTTCAAATCAGGTTGGGTTGGGCTTGGGTTCACCTTCAAGGAGGTCGGTTTGGGGTTGGGTTGAGCTCAACCCGACCCACCCAAGTTGCACCCCCAGTTCTAATGTACTATTGTTTTATTTATGTTTTCCAGTATGTTTTTACCTGTAGATAGTTTTTCATATACTTTTTACCAATTATTGGCGAACTGTAGTATCTATTCACTTTTAGTTGTATATACCGAAGAGTTGGCTTTTCTAGACGTAGTATTAAGAAATTATAACATGTTCTTGTTGAAGCCTAGATTTTCCATACAGATAGATTTATACTACTTAACTAAACTAGTCATATAAGCACATAATGATAGTTCAACAATCTTCTCATTATTCTTTCAGATCTTTCAAGTGACATTCTATCTTCTGCCAGGAAAATGGAAGGCCAATTATCAAGACATATGGAACAAGTTAGACAACCCTACATGTCTGGGTGTAGTGAATGCTAGATGCTTTAAGATGAACCCAGAAAACAGTCCTCAGGAGAGCATTGAATGGAAGGCTATTGGAACAGATAAACATTCTGACATGGGACGCCCTGTATGGATATCTCAAAGTGTATAATACTTGGCACTTGGACACAATGATTGAGTTTTATAATTTACTTATTTTTTCTAGATTTGGCAAATTCAATATACTGTCCTTTTTAGTACTAGTTATGCTAGTTTCTTTAAAAAAAAATTATATCGATAACTTTATAATTTTGCCCAAAGTAATAACTGGTGTTCAAAAGTAGTTTTGAGTCATAATCTAAAGGTTAAAATAGCAACTGGGTTACACGAATCAGGGAATTGAGTGCAGATGATAAATTGATTATAGTATTCTTCCTTAGAAGATATTAAACAGACTTTTATAGCTGTATGTCTCAAAATTCTGTAAAGACTTGTCTCTGACTTCTAAACAATCAAACACACGCAGACACAGGCAAATGCAGGGACTGATTTTAGATGAATCAACAAAAGGCCGCAGTTTTTTTTCCTTTCCAGAAAAAACAAAAAAAACCAAAAGGCCTCTGTTAATTGGTGTTGGTAACTTGAATCTTGTTCCTCCATCCGCTATCATTTGAAAACGATATATTCAGTTAGGTTATGTGCCTTCAAATCTTTTTTGACTGACTCCATCCATGCTCTTTTCCAGGATTTCTTTAGTCCTTCTCGATCTTTCAAATTGACCATCTTATGCCTTGTAATAGGTGTCAATGCAGGTTTCCAATTTTGACTGTCAATGCAAGTTTACATTTTAGATGCCCAAAACATTGCAACCGACTTCTTGTCTTCTATTGGGGCTGCTCGTAGATTCTCTATGATATGTTTGTTTTTTTTTTTTTTTGATAATTAACAAACCCTTTATTAATCATCATTAAAATATACAATAAATGGAAGGAAAAAGTAAAACATAAGTAACTATACAGAACAAAAAAAAAAAGACGCCAAATCTATACACAGATCATCTAAATTAAACTAACTCCACTTCAGTCACTAGGTGATCCTTATTCACCCCTTCCTTGGCCAAAACGTCAGCAGTACCATTTGCACACCGCAGGATATGATGAAAAGAGCATCTAAAACCATGACAAAGATACTTAGCACGACGAATAGAATAAACAAAACGCCAAGGGGGAGGACTTGTCTCGTTCATCCAGGAAATAACTGAGAATGAATCCCCCTCAACAACTAAATCAGAAAAATTCAATCTCCTTGCCTCCTGCAAACCCATCACTAGAAACTCCACCAATCTCGTTCATCCAGGAAATAATTGAAAAAGCATGAATCACCTTTCCTTCCTAATCTCTAAAAACTCCACCAATCCTAGAGCTTCCAGGGTTTCCAAGAGAAGAACCGTCAAAATTTAATTTAATAAAACCTTCCCTTGGAACTGACCAACTCTGACTCTTCACCACCCAATGTAGAGATGATTGTAGCAAAACATCCCAATCTCTTACCTATATTCTCCACCGAATACCTCTTGAACTTTGGCAATACCGAAGCCCCAGACGCCACAGAACTCACCATCATATCGATAATCAATGATAAACTCCTCTCCTCGTCCTAAAAAATCCGCCTATTATGTTCTCCCCAAATGATCCAAAGGGTAGCAAAAACCACCATATCCATCAGAATCTTCCCTCTTCCACCCATACCGTGATATCTCCATTGGGCCAATAGCAAAGGGACCTTTTCTAGCATCACCCACATCACTCCTAACCTTTGTATGAAGTGATTCCAAATTTTCGTGGCCAAACTGCAATGAAGAAAGAAGTGATCGACTGATTCCCCCTGTCTCCTGCACATGAAACAAATATGCGGAGATGTAGCAAGACTTCCCCTTCTCTTTTTTTTTGCATCAGATCACAAGTGTTAATTCTATATAAGATGGTAGTCTAGACAAACAACTTGACTCTGGAGGGAACCCGTGGTTTCCACAATTTAGAAAAGATAAAAGGAACATGAGGGACGAAACTCTGATTCTGCTCTATGCACAAGGCGATGAAAAAGGATTTGGTAGAGAAAACACCCTTAGACTCAAGAGACCAAAATCTCACATCCGCAGACTCTAGATTAATAAAGAATTCTTTCAGACTCTCCAAAAGAAGTCCCAACTCCCCAATTTCTAGTAAATTAAGATCCCTTCTAAAGGGAAGATTCCAGGTCAAACCTGACTCAGACCAAGAAAGGACATCTGACATCAATACATTCCTATATCTGATTAGCAGAAAAAGACGGTGAAACCGGGACATCAAACAAGACTCACCAACCCAAAGTTCCTGCCAGAATCTAACACGTCTGCCATTACTCACCCCAAACTTGAGAAAAGGGTAAAAGAAAGGTGCAAGAGCATTAATTGCCTTCCAGGGACTACGACAGGAAATTCTAGCAGAGTGGTGAATATCCCACACATTATTAGAAACCCCATATTTGCTTACTATAATCTGATACCACAAAGCATTATTATCGATGCTGAACCTCTACAACCATTTGCCGAGAAGAGCCGAATTACAACACATAATATTTCCCAAGTTAAGACCACCTTCCTCCTTACTCTTACAAACTATACTCCAGTTCACCAAATGATACTTCCTTTGACCCCCTCTTTCCCATAAAAAATCTCTTTGAAGTTTCTCCATGGTTTTGATCAACTTTCTTGGAGCTTTAAACAAAGATAGATAATACAAGGGAATATTAGCCAAGGTAGATTTAATCAAATTCACCCTCCCCCCTAAGGACAAGTAGTTTCTTTTCCAAGAAGCTAATCGTTTCTCCATTGTTTCAATAACAGGATCCCAAAAAGCAACACGACTAGCTTTATCATCGAGGGGTAAACCAAGATATTTCCAAGGGAGATCAACCACCCTACACTCAAGATAATTGGCAAACTGTTGAACTCTATCAACCTTCAAATGAAAACCTGTGATACTAGACTTTTCAAGATTCACTTTGAGACCTGAAACCATCTCAAAGCACCTCAAAATGGCCTTAACCCAATAGGCTTGTTCCTTAGAGGTTTCAAAAAACAGCACAATATCGTCCGCATACTAGAGATGGGAAATCGACACTCCTTCAGAACCCACAATAAAACCCTTAATGAGACCCATCTGTTCCGCACAGACCAAAAATCGACTAAGAACATCCCCAACTAGAGTGAAAAGAAAAGGGGATAAAGGATCCCCTTGACGAAGGCCTCTAGAGGAAACCACCTGCCCGTGAATCCCCCTGTTAACCAAAAAAGAGAAAAACACATTCCTAATACACCCATTAATCCATTTCCTCCACCTATCTCCAAAACCCTTCCACCTCAAAACCGAATCTAGGAAATCCCATTCCACCTTATCATAGGCCTTCTCCCAGTTCAGTTTACACATAAGCCCAGGCTACCCATTCCTACTCCTCTCTTCCACTACCTCATTTGCAATCAATACGCTATCAAGAATTTGTCTTCCTTCAATAAAAGCAGATTGGTTCTTACTGACGATACCCCTCATGATTCTTTTAAGTCTCTCAGTCAAAACTTTAGAAATAATCTTAAATAGGCTGGTCACCAAACTAATCGGTCTGAAATCCTTTAGTTCCTTGGGGGGCTTTCTTTGCAATCAGCACCAAGAAGGTTTCGTTTGTAATCTTATTAATAACCCCATTATGAAAAAACTTGTCAAAAACCTTCAACAATTCATCTTTAATCACGGCCTACATATCCTGAAAAAGGCCACAGTAAAACCGTCTGGACCGGGAGCTTTCTCCCGATTTAAAGCCATAACAGCAGATTTGATATCCTCCTCATAAAAGGGCACTTCCAGCTCCCCTTCTGACCTCCCGAAAGACCGAAACCCGGGATATGTCTTAAATCAAAAAGAAGATCCTGCTCAGTGGAATAAACCTTCCTGTAAAATTCATTAAGTGCCCCCACAATACCGTCCATACTATCAACTGTGTCCCCGTCCACCACAAAACTATCAATGTTATTCATCTTAGCTCTCCCATTTGCAATTTTATGAAAAAACCGGGTATTACTATCCATCCCCCTCTTTAAGCCAAATCACCCTAGATTTCTGTCTCCAACTGATTTCCTCTTGCTTGAGAATAAGATCCACTTCACTATGCCTAATGCTTCTCATCTCTCTCTCCTCACTCGTTAAAGCACGTTGTTTTTCTCTCAGATCAATAGCTTCAATCTCATCACTCGCTACTTTCTTACAAAAAGACAACTCCCCAAAAGTCTCCTTATTCCACACTTTAATATGATCCTTCAGAAATTTCAGGGACCTCGTAAAAGAGAACCCTTTCCAACAAGATCTAACACACTCTCTTCCAATCCACCAATTTTCCACCTATTTCCCAAAAGATTTATGAGTCAACCACATATTCTCAAAATGAAAAGGCCTCGGCCCACTAATCCCGATCTCTGATGACATTAGAATAGGCCAATGGTCAGAAGTGGGCCTAAGAAGAAGCTTCTTCGATAAAGTTGGGAAGTGATCATCCCAATCAGTCGAGGCAAGGCATCTATCAAGCCTACAACATAAAGCATTCTCCTGAAGATTGGACCATGTAAACCAACCCCCCTCCAACCGATAATCTACTAGCCCAAGATCTTGAATCAAAAAGGAAAAACTTCTCATATTCCGATTTAACCGAACAACCCTATTCCTCTCACTCCCGAATCTAACCACGTTGAAATCCCCAATAAGGCACCAAGGCTTCCCAATATCTCTAGAAAACACTCTGATCTCCTCCCAAAACGATTCCTTGTCTCTATAAGAGTTAGGTCCATACACACCAGAGAGAATCCAATCAAAACCATTATCCAGATTTTTAAAGGAAACGGAAATGGTAAAAGAACCAACCACAATATCACTCTCTTCCACTTTATTCACATCCCACGTGATCAAATTACCACCAGACGCCCCAATAGACGGAAGACATGTCAATTTGATATTCTGACCTCTCCAAATCTTCCTCAAAACCCTAATACCAAAAGACTGCTTTTTGGTCTCTTGAATGACCACCACCCAAGGCTTAACTTTTCTGCATAAATCCTTAATCGCCCTTTTCTTTCCTTCACCACCCAAACCTCTGATATTCCAACTTATAATCGTCATTAACACCTGCTCATCAAACCCCCAGATTTCTTATCTCTGCTCCTCTTCCCACAATACTGCATTTCCATTCCAGCTTTCGAAGTTCTCTACTAGCCGGCGAACTCCCCCCTGAAACCTCCCTCCTATTCCTAAAGTTAGAAACCGCCTCATAGATACCCACTGACTGACCCGCAAAATTACTAGCCTCTAATCTAACGAGGTCAGCAAAATCCTCCACTCCTACCCAATCATCCATCAACTCTTCCTGATTAGCCCAAAAACGTCCTCCCTTCAAAATATCTTCATTAACCATCTCAACGGCATTATCACCCTTTTCCTTCACAAAAGTTCTAACCTCCTCCTCTAACGCCTCCTCTAACACCTCCTCCATTAAAGCATCTCCACTCTCAGATTCGGATTCGGGATCCCTTAACAACAGAGTATTATGTGTCGTAATCGTCCCTCGTAAAGGAAGTAGGATACTAGCATCGATAATAATACTTCTGGGACCTGATACAGAACCAAAAAAAGGAGCAAATAATGGGTTAGGAAATAAACCACAATTCAAAAAAATCCCCTACCTCTTGAAGGCAACATCGAAGAAAAATCCCAACCAGAACAAAAGGAGAGCAAAGGCGATCAGAAGACGAAATAAGCAGGCGCACCAAGGAGGAGCAAACAGACTGATTCCGCCGTCTTATAATAAAATCACAGCCAATAACCTTATTATTTGAAGAGGACTCAGCAATCTCCAGCACATTTTGTTCATCACAGTTAAGCAGGTGAAAATCCCCTGTCAGCTCTTTCTTCAGCACGATTACAGTCTCTCCCAAAGCCACCTCTCCCCCACGATCTGAAATCTGAGACAACAATATCTCTTCGTTAACTTCCGGATCCTCAAACACCTTTTCAATCTCCTCCATGCCATACTCAGCGCGAGCCAAGTCTGTCTTCATGATAAATTCCTTCGACGGAACTCCTAAGTTATTGCACGAAGACCCTTTAACTGCAATAACATACTCTACTTGCTCTCTCATTTTCAATACCGAGCAATACACATGCATCAGATCCTTTCTAATGGAGGAGAGAACAGGTTATAGGGCATCCACCACCTCGTGCACAACATCCTTCAATTTCAAACCAGAGAACTCCACATTTCCCCTCGGCGAATTCTGCGACGATGAAAAATCTTGCGAAATAGAATCGCAAATGTCCTCCTTAGGAAGATCCAACATGAACTGCGGTGCCTCCCTACCATTAATCTGAGAAATCTGCTCCTGTAAAGAACGCACCTCCGGAGCAGCCATCATCGGAGAAGATGAAGAAGAGAGCGGCCCAACTGGGTCACCTATATATCTCAACTACCTCATGCTATGAACTTGTTTCTTTTAGTTGCCCAACATTGTCATTTTGCTATGCTCCTAACATCATAACTTGTAGAACTTGGCTTTTTTTTTTCCTAAGGAGAATAAGTTCGTTTCATGACACCCTGGAAATGCCTATGCACTTAATCCATCCAACTTGAATCTATTTGCAACATTCTTCTTTACGTCTCCCTCCTTATGAATAGTTGATCCAAGATAATAGACATGGTCTCCTTTTTACATCTCCCTCCTTATGAATAATTGATCCAAGATAATAGATGTGGCCACTTTTAGGAATCTCGTAGTTTTCAATTCTTACCAGTTATTTACTTCCGTTCTCGTTTGTTTTAAAATTGTGTTCTTACTTTAACTTACTTTGAAACCATATATTCAGTTAGGTTATGTGCCTTCAAATTATTTTTGACTGACTCCATCCAGGTCCTTTTTCAGGATTTCTTTGCTCCTCGATCTTTCAAATTGACCATCTCATGCCTCGTAATAGGTGTCAATGCTGGTTTCCATTTTTGACTGTCAATGCAAGTTTACATTTTAGATACCCAAAACATTGCAACAGACTTTCTGTCTTCTATTGGGGCTGCTCTTAGATTCTCTTTGATATGTTTGTTCCTTTCCTTCTCTTTTCACCTATATATCTCAACTACCTCATCCTATGAACTTGTTTCTTTTAGTTGCCCAACATTGTCATTTTGCTATGCTCCTAACATCATAACTTGTAGAACCTGGTTTTTTTTTTCTAAGGAGAATACGCCCATTTCATGATACTCTGGAAATGCCTATGCTCTTATTCCATCCAACTTGAATCTATTTGCAACATTCTTCTTTACGTCTCCCTCCTTATGAATAGTTGATCCAAGATAATAGATGTGGCCACTTTTAGGAATCTCGTAGTTTTCAATTCGTATCAGTTATTTACTTCCGTTCTCGTTTGTATTAAAGTTGTGTTCTTTTTACTTTAACTTACTTTGGAACCTTTTTGGTTGCCCCCCACCCACATACACTCAAAAATAATTAATAATAATAATAAATAAACAAAAAATCTTAGCTTTGTATCTAGCCCTCTGTAATTTGGTCCGCCTATACCAGATCATTTGCAAATAACATATACAGAGGCATCTCCTCTTGAATATTAGCCATTAATTCATCCATAATCAATGCCAGAAGATAAGGCCTCATAGTTAGACTCCTGCTGTCAACCTATTGTTTTCTGAAACTCATTGGTTTCATTATCCACTATCCTCAATCTAGTTACTATTCCCTTATTCATGTCTATCAATTTATTTTAAAAGGATATAGCCTTTAATGGAACTCCCTGACATAAACAAACTGGTTTTCTAACACAAAAATATTTCGTCTTAGTCTTTGTTCTATCACTCTTTGATGCCAAATAGGTGATGAGAATCAGAATTCTTAAAAATTCTCTTGAAAATAAATTTTAGGGGGGTTTCAGGGAAACTATAAGATCGGGGTTTCTAATGGGATCGCTAATATATTGTTAAAATAAGAACTCTTAAAGACTTGGATAGAACATATAGTGATAGGGTTCCAGAATTTGGCATTATAGCTTGAAAAATTAGATTCTAGAATTTGTATTCGAGTCTAGAATTAGAAGAACTAGACTTAGAACCTAACCAGAGAACCTGATGCAATGAAGAAAACTTAGGGATAGTAGATAATGGATAATAAAAGAAATATAGATAATTAAAACCTCCAATGGGATCAGTTGGAATAAATGGTAATAGGGTTTCAGTGATTGGTAGTAAGAAAATAGAGAAGAGAAGTAAAGAGCGAAAGAATACCACATACCACTAAGAAGTACAATATACATACCATAGTTTGAATTCCATCATTAGTTGCCAGAGCCTAGTATAAATCAACTTATATGAATTCTGTATTTCGAGCTAAATTATCTAACTCAACCTTCAATTCTTATACGAATTCTGTATTTCAAGCTAAATTATCTAATTCAACCTTCAATTTTTTTGGTACTGAACTCAACCTTCTAAGTTCTAACTACCAGGTGAATTTTAATAGCTTCTGAATTCATAATCCTAACAGATTGAACCTAAATTTTTCCATTCATGAAACTTATTCAACATTGCTTCTGACATAACAAAAAAATTTATTCTGAGTGATTGGTTGGACCAGCATGCAAATCCCTCTTTCATTTGTATTGCTTATGCGGGAACTGATATTTTTTGGCTAAGAGATAACAGAAAGGACATGGATAGAATTAGTGAAAAAATATTTGGAGTCATCCTTAAGAGGGGGAAAAAAAAGGAAAAAGAAAAATGAGAAGTGCAAAAGAATTTTTTTTTTAAGTCTTACAATTCAAAAGAGGATTTGGGCCTTGATAAATTGGAACTGTGGAACAGGACTTTTGGAGCTGAACCCAAAACTTTGTGCTATGGATGTAACCATGATAAAATAAGATCTTATTCCCATGATTCCATCTATTTAGTCATTTCTTTAACTTATTTTTTATATTCCTTACACATTAGGAGAACATACCATTAAAGATACAATTTTGATTTATGATTTGTTGCTAGGATTAAAATTTTGTAGTTCAACTGGCTAATGTATTTAATTTTTTATTTCTTCATGTCCTTCTTTTGTTTTAGTTTATTATTATTTTTTTAATGTTATTCCATACATGTGCAGGGTTTTCAAGCTTTAGTCATTGTAGGAGCTATGTCGTCATATTTCCTACTCAGATTGATGAAGATAGTCCGAAGCTTACTCCCATTTTTGCTTCGAGCTTCTGAGGCAACCAGTTCCCCATTTGCTTGTTTATCCAATTCTGTGAATAAACCCATGCCTCTTCAGTTGAATGCATCCTTTCCATCACTCCATGATGTTAGATGGAACTTGTCTCGGCTGCTTTATATATTTAATGTGCAACTTGAAAGAAATGTTGCAACGTAAGTGAAGCATGGTTGTAGTGCATTGTGGTTTTGAGATCTTGTGCGGTGCTTAATGTCTAATTTTCCTCAGTATAGTTTATCATGCGATATTTTATTCTTATAGTAATAAACTTATCATATTAGTAAAGTGTTTTATGGTACAGCAATGGGGAGTCAATCCATATCATTTTAATTAGACAAATTCTTTTGTATTTTTTAAGATGATAATTTTATTTAAATAACAAGTAACCCAACTTGTTACCACTTTATCTAAATAAGATGGCAGTTTTTTAGAAGAAAATTTTGGTTTCGGTACTTGATCTAATATCTTGTTCTTGATGGTAACCATGTCTAATTTGTGAAGATGCATATACACCATTCTGTCCTTCAAATCAGGGTCACCAATGTTGAATTTTATTGAATTGCTTTCAAATGAACTTAACTATGTGTACGCTAAATTTTATTAATTTCCGTAGATTTCAAATGAAATTAATTCTTACATGTATGTTCTCATCGACATTGGGTGTAAAATCATTATACTTCCGCACTAAAGTCAAACTTCGGTATCTAATATTGGTCATCTGTTTCATTGCATAGTAGACTTTTGTATTTAATAAGGATCCTTGTGTTTTTTGAATTTCTTTCCTAATTGTTAATGACTATTTGAAAAATGCATTACATTGATCTTGGTGCATTTAATGGTTGAGGAATAATGCTCTGCAAAAGTTATATGGATTGAAATATGATTATATAATTGCTTTTTTATTTGTGCCACCTTAATAGTTTCTTATGATTTAATCCAAAAGACTAAGCCTTTGAAACTGCAAAATAAAAAAAATTTAACACATGGAGCATGCTGGAGATATAAAATCAAGAGCAAGTTGAAGTTGCAAATTGTTGTCCAGAAATGAGAACCTAAACTCCAAATTGTGCAAAGATTATGCTATAGCCAGCTGTTGAAGGTGATGCCCTCTGGAGTTCATATCTAACTGGATGCCTGTGATTTAATTAATTAGTAAATTGGCCTTTACTCTGTCTTTTAGGCTTATTAGGATGCTTATTTGTTAAAAAAGAAAAAACTGTTGAGGTTAGAGTAGACAAATAAATGTGTACAATATGTTTGTATGGTTGTCTATATTACTACTGCTACATCTATAATATATGTATGAACTTATCTTTTAGTACCATCCAGTTGATGTACACTAACATATTGAATAGGAAATTTGATGTAAATCAAAAGCTTGGTAATGTTGGTAAAACAAAGATAAAGCTAAAGTGCAAAAGGAGACATGCATAAGGTTAAAAGTAGTTTAGGAAGCTGCTGAAGTCACACTTACAGTAACAATTCTGATTGGCTGTAACTAAACCTTCCAGGGTTCACTTGGTTGATATTTGCGGGAGCTTTATGTGCACAGTATATGTATGTAACGTTTAAGTCAAACAGACAAGTTTAAATAGGGTCTTGAATATGGTTTCTGTTGTTGGGTTCTATGAATATTGGTAAATGGTCTTTAGTGAGCAATCAAAAATCACAGATTGACCTAGGGTTTGACCAAGTGCACTCCCATTGGGAATATACCCTGTGGTTGTCATTTTCTGTTTATCAATTGATGTTTTCTTGTAGAGATTCAAGTCTATAAAAGTCTTAAATTGTCCCACTAGATAACCCGGAAATTATATTAGTAAATTCAACTCTTTTAGAGCATTTTAGTGCAAGCTTAATCATTACAACCTGGAAACATTTCCTTTTGAGCTAATGCAAAATCACTGAGGTACTCTCCTTTCCCTCTTTTGCTTTCCACCAGCAAGTGTAGGCCTTTTGTTGGAAGTTAGCTGTTGAACTGGTGAAGGGTTTCTCTCAATTCCACCCCTACCAAATGGTAATGCATTACTCTGGTACTTACCCCCATTCAAGACTATCCACTGTTTCATTGGCAATCCTTGCATATGAGGAAAGGTGTCTACGATAGAGGAGAACTAGTAATTTACTTGACAGCACGGCATAGTTCTTGTTCTTTTTCGAACACCCACCTCTTGATTCATCAATATTAGAAGGGAAACCCATGCTTCATGAGCCAAGGGAAGGAAGTGGCTTCTAATGTACTTTGCCATCTCCTCTTTATTTAAGAAAAGATTATTAATCATATCTTTATTTGGCTTGCACATCTTGCATTTATGGGAGAGAGGCAAGTAATAATTTTCTTAAAGCCACTGCCCAGATGTAAAGTTTGTCCTCTGGTTGGGGGTGGGGGGGGTATTGGTTTTAGAATGTCCTCATTTGGGAAAGGTAAAAGATCAATTTGACTCAAACCACCAAATTTGCATGTTCCATACGATGAGACTGGAAGAAATCTTTGAAAGACTCCACAAGAAATATTATTGATTTTGATCTCCTTAAGATCAATACCATACTTGAGATACGAAGGAAAAGCAAAGGAATGCAAAACTATAGTACTTGAGATTACATTTTCTTTTTACAATAATAGTGATTTGAAAATGCATTGTATAGTGGTCCTTTACTCCACAAAAATTCTTCTTACATTTTGTGGTGTTTATTTACTTCATCTCCATTAACTGGTCATATTTTGGTTTAACATTGCGCATTTCATGAATACCCACATGGCATATATGTGCATTTTGTATCTTCTTGTCCAGGATAATTTTCCATGGCTATCTTATAGGTTCTTTGTGGCGCTGCTTCTAGCATGCTTCTCATTTGTTGTCATTGGAGGTTTCTTATTCTTCAAACTCAGGTAACTGGCAATCTCTACTTGTTGGAGAGTAATTTTGATGCGGCTAAAATTGTACTAATAACAAATATGAAAGTGCTTGATTTGTTATGATCTGTTTAATTTCTGAATTTTCTTTACCGTACGCATATAACTACATTGCTTGAGGTTCTATTTTGTATGTTTAACATTCATTGTAATTAGGGCTGTAAACGAGCTGAGCTTTGCCCAGCTCGGCTCGAGCTCATAAAAGCTGGACAAGGCTCGGGCTCGGCTCAAGCTCTTTAAAAAATTTCGAGCTCAGGCTCGCTATTTTTTTCAAGGCTCAGGTTCGGCTCGTGAAAGGCTGAAAAAAAAACAGCTAATTTAGTGCTTTGTATTTAATACATGAGACTGTCATTAACTTTGTAATTAAAAACAACACACCTTATTTAATGCTTTGTCTGCCACTAACTTTGAATTTAAAAAAAAAAACTAAACTTAATTTAATGTTTTTTATCTAATATATAAAACAGGCACCACCATTTACTTTGTATTTAATGCTTAATATTATATATTAGACCGAGCCGAGCCTACCTAAGCTCAGCTCAGGCTCGTTAAAATAATGATCTTTTTTTTGGGCTCAGGCTTGGCTCTTGTGCTTAAATATTGGGCTCAAGCTCGGCTCATTTACAGCCCTAATTGTAATTGCTTTCATACAATGAGCAACCAATCTTGAAGTTAAAACTAACCATGACTAACTCTTGTAATTGGTTTCAAACAATGAGCAACCAATCTTGCAGCTAAAACTAACCATGACTAACTCTCACAAAGTTTGAAAACTTAATGTTTATTGTTCCATTCATGGTTCCACGGACTGGTCAATACCGCTGGTACTTACCAGGACTGGCTGGGACTAGTCCAGTACAGGCCTGTGATACAATGAATATTATAAAAAGAAAAACCTGGCCGTACTGGTCCGTATCAGTCCAGCTGGTAAATTCGAGCTTAAAAGTGGGCAGAAGACTGGTAGGGGCCATGTTCAGTTGGTCCAACATGGCACCAGATCTGGACCAGTTGGCGCTGGTTATACAGACCAGTACCGGCCATGTTCTATCCGGTACCGAGTACCTGTACAGAAAACCTGGTTTCATCTCCATCTACCAAGTTCCTGTTCTAGGTACTATAATTTAAGTGATTTTAGTTCTTTTTTTCTTTTCCTTCTCTCAGTGCTTCACACTGTAATCAGTGAAAGCCAACTGTACGAAATATTAGTTTGATTGAATGTTTTTAGCTTTCGTCATTTTTTTTCTTTGATGGTGAAAAATAATTGTAAAAGCACTTAAAAAGAGTATGAAAATCAGATGGTTTTAAAATGATCAGATCATTCTGATTTTTGGCATCAAGATTATCGTGATTGTATCCCTGTAAGTGGTGGGTCCCGATACACTAAAAGTCTTCCATTTGGGTATTTATTGGTGCTTGAGGATTCTTCTAGGGTTAGTAAGCCCCAGATATTAGATACATCCCATTAAAAAACCATGAATTTTTCAGTGATTGTTATGATTGAATTGCTTATCTTGATGTTCTTATTAAACATCTTACCCGTTCTTTTGCTGCATGAAAAATGGGTTTCAAATATTTTATTTATATTTCTTTCATCCTAATTAACGAATGTGTTGAACAAGTATCTTTCAGAGTAATGGGCATATGGTTCTCAACTTAATTATCTCCTTGTCCACATTATGCTTTATGCATGTTTGTCCAAATCTCTGGAATGCTTCATGCATATTTGTTCAAGTAGGGCATACTTTTATGTTGGATAACTCAGGGGTAGTACGCAATCTCTGGAGGACTGCTGTTGGGAAGCTTGGGCGTGCCTG
>JAUPMG010229898.1:0-23146 GCA_031762675.1 Pachysandra terminalis
TTGCTCACTATCACACATGGCCCAGAATAGGGGAACATGAGTGAATCCATATTATTTTAGGTTTACTCATTTTGTTTGTCTTTTTTTTTTTTCAGATCACAGGAGAAAAAAGCAAACCGAGAGAGCTGACATGGATTGGGTAGCGTACTCTGATAGATGTATGTGAACAAATTAGTCTAGAGTAAGACGTTAACCCCTAGAATGTATATATTTTTATTCTAGGAGTTTTTAGTTACTTATATCTTACTAGAACTGCTCAGGACTTCCGCTTATGACTCAATTTGGGTAGCCACTCCCGTAGGGATACGGGGTGAAAGTTACGCTTGGACTGGAAAACCTACATAATCGGGAATTTCCGGTTCGGGTCGTGACAGACTCTCTCTAGAAGAAGGTAGTATCGCGTATGACCTTATCAAGCATTGCTCTAGACGAAGGAAGTATCGCCTACGCATCATCAAGCATCTCTCTAAACAGATGAAGTATCGCCTACGACGTCATCGAGCATCGCTCTAGATGGAGGATGTATCATCACCTACGACATCATTGAGCATCACTCTAGATGAGGATGTATAGCCTACGATGTCATCGAGCATCCCTCTAGACCGAGGAAGTATCGCATACGACGTCATCGAGCATCGCTCTAGACGGAGGAAGTATCGTCGTCTTACATCTTCTAGGGCTGTCTCTCCTTTTAGGTGTAAATTCATATCGACGTGTCAACGTCTTACATCGTCCAGGGTTATCTCTCCCCTTACGTGTAAATTCATATTGACGTGTCAACGTCTTACATAGCCCAGGGCTGTCTCTCTCTTTAGGTGTAAATTCATATCGACGTGTGCATCGAGACGCATCTCTTTGGTGAACGTGAGGTGCACCTCTAAAGCTCTTAAGAACCTGAGGGGTTGTCCCATCACAGATGGGCATCCTAGAGTATGACTTGAGAGGATGTCCCATCAAAGGTGGGCACCCTCGAGTATCATCACAGGCAGGACTCTCAAGAACCCGAGGGGTTGTCCTATCTTAGGTCGGTGCTCTTGAGTATGACTTGAGAGGTATTTCTGCATCGAGATCCTGTTGTAAAGGCGTTTGGAATCCCGTTGTGTAGCACCTGATGATATTAGCTTCATTGAATATTCATTGTAACTGTTGATCATCCTGTGATTTATGTAATGAAAATGGTCATCACGGTAGCGCACTACCTTCTCCCTATATCTATGTCTTGGTCGTATATTCCTTGAATCGGTTACTTGAACCGACCAGACTTCTTCCTTAGGAAGTTCCCGAGGGTTATACCTATACGTCTCAGTGGGGATCTTGCTACGTGTCAGTCATAGTCCTGACACGTGGTGGACTATTATTGGGCTATCTGCCCTTACCATTTTTCATATCTACGTTTCAGTCCCCTTAACCACGACGATCATTTTCAAGATATTGGTGTGGTCATGGTATAGTTTGACTAGCATTGTCACTGCACACCGATCACTGCCCTTGAGCATTGGTGTGGCGTGGAGACATATCTTTTAGTCAGCATCCCACCGAGGAGTATTGGCATCCTGTCATGTAGTATAGAGACACATCTCTAAGTCGACATTTCGCTGTGGCGTATGGGCTTCCCACCATAGGGTATAGAGATGCATCTCTAAGTCGAGATCCCGCTGTGGAGTATTGGCATCCCGCCATGGAGTATATAGACACATCTTGTCACATCCCAAATGAAGAGATCTCAAAGGAGTCCCTAAGAAGTATGAAATGTGACTCTCACCCCATTCCACCTAGGAGTGGTAGTCAATGCATTGCCAAATAGTGAAAATATAACTCAAATATAATGTAATACCAAATAATTCAAAACCTTAAGTCATTACATCTCAAACATAACAAACAAAAATATAGTATGAAAGAAAATAGATCCTTAGTCTCATGCTAAATCAAATCTCTCTGAATAAAATATAGCCCAACAATGGCTTATAATAAGCTTTGGCATGCAAGCTAGCAAAAACGAGTAAAATCCCTAATATAGCTCCTAATTAAATTCTTCGATAAAATCAGCAGATTCGTCAAAACAAGGTTCCACGGCTTGGTCTCCATAATCCAAGTCATCCTCCTCTAATGTGCCCGAAAATATGGTTGCTTGAAAGCGTAAGCTACACCTAGCTAGTAAGTAAACAAGTCAAACATGGTTTATAATTGAAGTAGGGACAATGCCACTCTTCAGTGGTAATTCGTATAATAGTAAATAATGAGTAATGAGATGCATAATGAGATACCAAGTAATATGAATAGATTCTGTGAGTGAATAGTTATATGAGTGAACATGCTTGAATAGTGTATGCTGAATATGCAAGGTCTAGTTTTAAAGAATGCATGTTGTGCTCCTATAAGAAATCACCGAGTGTGATATAACAAACAAGTCTAGTATGTAATGCAATTATTAAGTTGTTTGAATGTTGGTATATAAGTTCCCACAAGACCGATCATTCCTTGCTCAAGATGTCTTCTCAAACCATCCCCCCCCATACAGGGCCATTCTCAAAGATAAGATATTCCATGTGTGCATCATAGTTTTAAGGAGCTTCGACGTAGAGGGCATAATTTCCCCACTTATTTGTGATCAAGGGCAACAAATCTAAGGTTTCACCAATGTGAACTATCCTCAGGGAATCATATATTGCAATGAGCAATAGAAAACACTCCTTGATAGTCCATAGGACCAATAGGTATACTGGGATATCTAGTCCCTCAACTCTAGAAATATATATGTGCAAGTCTTCTCACCTAATATAGTTTCCAGACCATAATAATCTCTGTAATAACCTTAAAAATCCAGGAGTATGGATTTACATGCAAAGGGTTGACCTATAGAACAAATACATAGTCATAAGGCATTATGAAGTGGAAGTGATATGATGCACATTAACTAGGCATACAATCCATGTGTACAAGGTGCAATATATCTAACTAACATGCTAGACAATAATTAGACATGGAATGATAAGCAAAATAAAATATCATATGTCAACCAATCATAGGCAAAGAGTCCATAAGGATATGAGTATAGTAAATATGCATAATTGAGAAAAAGTAATGTTAGAATTAGTCTAATGAGATCAAAATATACATGTACATGAAATTTAAGATCAAATGGACCATATTGGTTTCTTTCGGGGAGCCGAGGGGTCGCCGAGCTGTGTTCGGTGTACCTTCGGCAGCCTTTCGGCGAGGCAAGGTAGTCACCGAGGGTTTAGGGCATATTTGGGGTTTGGGTCAAACAGATAGGCTCGGTGTGCTTTCGGCGCATCGAGTGGGATCTAGTATACTTTACAAAAGCCTAACAATCCATTCTGTGATGCTCGGCGTGCCTTCGGCGCACCAAGTGGGGTCTCGGTGTCCTTTGCAGGGGCTTGTTCTTCATACTAAGGGAATCGGTGTGCTCTCGGCGAGCTGAGGGTGCGCCGAGGGAATTCTTGGTGTGTTCGGCGTGTTGAACTTCGCGATTTGGCCTGTTTTTTACTCATCTTCAACTCTAATCAAAAAAACTTGTTAAGTAATCCTCCTTAACTTTGAATTCCGTACAAAACCCAATAAAAAAAAATATTAGTAAACATCATTAGATTAATACTTATCAAATCTATCATTAAATTTTGAAAACCATAATGAAAACTTTGAAAACTACTTCATACAAGTGAAAGTAACTTTGAAACCTATTAAAACTTTAAACTAAGTTATCCTTGAATACTTAGCTTGATGTTGAAAGGTTGGTGTAGAGAATTACACCTCTTGATCTTCTTCTTCTTCTTCTTCTTCTTCTTCTTCTTCTTCTCTAAGTGATGAATTAATCCTCCAAGGCCTTAACCTTATGTAGGCACTTAGGAGCTCTAGAATTAGTAACTAAGAACTTTTAATCTTAACAATTCATCGGGAATTGTTAAATCTCAGCCATGAGATGGATTTTCCAGCCCATGTGGCTTATTTCTAAGTTGGTTATGTTTCTATTTTAAATAGTATGGCTGTTACTAAAAATTTTAAATTAACCCCTAACTTTCTATTATTTACATATAAACCCTATTATTTTGTTTGGGTTATTACATCCTACCCTCCTTAAGAAAATTTCATTCTCGAAATTTGCTTACCTTATATGAAGAGTTGTGGGTACTTATCCCTCTTGTGAGCTTTAAGTTCCCATGTTTCTTCAAATACTCCATGATTGTTCCATAGAACCTTCACCTTTGGTATCACCTTGTTGCGTAGAACTTGTTCCTCTCGATCCAAAATTTCTACAGGTTCTTCTTCATATGTTGCATTGTCTTGGATTGTGATTGTTTGTCAATCAATCACACTTTTTGGATTTGGATGATACTTCCTTAACATTGAGACATGGAATACATTACGCACTAAGTCCATGCTAGACGGTAGTTGGAATTTGTAGGTCACTTGTCCAATCCGTTTAGTAATCTCGAATGGTCCATTGAATCGGGGTGCTAGCTAACCCTTCTTCTTCAATATGAATACTCCCTTAGTTGGTGAAACCTTGAGGAAAACCTAGTCTTCTAGCTGAAACTTCAGCTTCCTTCTTCTCAAATCAGCGTACCTCTTTTGTTGATGTTGAGCCGTAGTGAGTCGTTCTTTAATGAGTTTGATCTTCTCAGTTGTTTCAGCAACTAACTCCAGTCCTAAGGAAATGTGAACATTCTCCTCGTTCCAACACAATGGTGATTTGCAAGGTCACCCATATAGTGCTTCGGATGGTGCCATTCCAATGCTTGTTTGGTAGCTTCTGTTGTCGAAAAACTCCACAGGTACCATGTGGTCCTCCCAACCTCCCTTGAAGTCAAGAATACAAGATCTGAGCAGGTCTCCAAGTACTTGGTTAACTCTCTCCATTTGGCCATCGGTTTGTGGGTGAAACACAGTGCTGAAATTGAGTTGAGTTTCCATTGCTTTGTGCGAATTTCCCCAAAATCTGGAGGTGAATTGTGATTCGCGGTCTGAAACAAAGGTGACTGGTACTCCGTGCAATCAGATGTTCTCCTTCACATACAATCTTGCCAATTCGTCCGTGTTCATTGAGGTCCTTGTTGGTATGAAGTGTGCTGATTTGGTTAGCCTGTCCACGATCACCCAAATCATGTCGTGATTGTTACGGTTCTGGGGTAGTCTTGTGATGAAATCCATTGAGATGTGCTCCCACTTCCATTCTCGAATTGGTAGAGGTTGGAGTGTTCCGGCTTGGTGTTCAGCTTTGACTTGTTGACAAACCACGCACTTAATCACGAACTCTTCTATGTCTACCGTCATTCGTCTCCACTAATAATTGTGTCGTAGATCGTAGTACATCTTTGTTCTTCTAGGGTGGATAGAATATCTGGAACAGTGAGCTTCTTCTAGAATCTCTCTTTTTAGATGCTCATCATGTGGTACACAAAGTCTTCCCTTCAATCGAATGTTGCACAACCTTAACCCTTGATCTGCTACACGAGCTTCGATATTGAAATCGGTAAGCTTTTCGTACATTCTCCATTTTTGAATCATCATGTGTGCTACAATGCTTCTAGGCTTTTGACTGAGTGCATCCACTACAACGTTCGCTTCGCCTGGATGATACTGAAGTGAGAAATTATAGTCATTGAATAGTTCCATCCATCTTCGTTGTCGCATGTTTAGGTCCTTTTGTGAGAAAAGGTACTTCAAGCTTTTGTGATTAAAAAACACTTCGAAGGTCTCTCCAAAGAGATGATGTTGCCAAATCTTCAAAGCGAAGACTATGGCTGCCAACTCCAGATCGTGTGTAGGGTAGTTTATTTCATGAGGCTTGAGTTATCTTGAAGCGTAGGTTATGACATTCCCTTCGTGCATCAAAACACAGCAAAGTCCCGATAAAGATGTATCGGCACAGATCACGAACTTCACGCCGCTTTCTGGAATGGTCAAAAATGGTGTTGTTGTTAACTTCTACTTAAGTGTTGCAAAGGCTTTCTGGCATGTGTCGTCCCACACGAACTTCACATCCTTCCTTGTAAGTTTGGTCAAAGGCACTGCTATATGAGAGAAGCCCTCAATGAATTGACGGTAATAGCCCGCCAATCCAAGAAAGCTGTGAACTTCGGATACATTTTTGGGCTGTTCCCAACTTAGTTTCACTTCCACCTTGCTTGTGTCCACTAAAATTCCATCCTTAGACACAACGTGTCTTAGGAACTTCACTTCTTCATGCTAAAAGTCACACTTAGAGAATTTTGCATATAATTGGTGATCTACCAATGTTTGTAAAGCAGTACTAAGATGTCCTTCATGTTTTTCTTTGGTTTTAGAGTAAACCAAGATGTCGTCAATGAATACCACCATAAACTTGTCCAGGTATGGTCTGAAGATCCTTTGCATCATGTCCATAAACCTGTTGGTGCATTGGTCAATCCAAAAGGCATGACCACAAATTTGAAGTGTCCATACCTCGTTCGGAATGCTGTCTTTGGGATGTCACCTTCTTTGATGTGTAGTTGATGGTAACCCGATCTGAGATTGATCTTTGAGAAATATCGGGTCCCTTCAATTGGTCAAACAAATCTTCTATTCTTGGCAAAGGGTACTTGTTCTTCACCGTTACTTGATTCAGCTCCCGGTAGTCAATGCATAGACGTAGAGATCCGTCTTTCTTCTTCATGAACAGAACTAGTGCTCCCCATAGTGATGAACTTGGTCGAATGAATTGCAAGGCAAGCAACTCATCTAATTGCTTTCTCAGCTCCTTCAACTCAGTAGATGCCATATGGGAAGTCGGTAATGCAATTGGGTTTGCTCTAGCCATTAGGTCAATTCTAAACTCTACTTCTCTCTTGGGAGGCAATCCGAGTATGTCTTGAAATACACTTCCAAATTGGCATACAATCCGTATTTGCTCCCATTCTCCCCTCTCATCTATTGCTCTTAAGTCTAAACATGCTAAGTGATTTAAAATTTCAGATTTTGGCTCCCTAACTTTTACAATTTTACCCTCCGGCGATACAAAAGACTCTATTCGATTATGGCAGTCTATTTGCACATGATATGAAACTAGCCAATCCATACCCAAAATCACATCAAATTCCGTCATGTTAAGCATAATCAGGTGGTAATGTGGACTCACCTACCATGACTAAGCAAGACTCACATACCTTCCCTACGTATGCTGAACCTCTGATGGGATTTTCTACCACAAGACTCCTTTCTAGGTCCTTCATAGGTAAACCTAAATAGTTCACTAATGAATTTGATAAAGGAGTGCGACGCTCCTTTGTAAAAAAAAACTTTGGTTAAGGTATGAGAAATACGAACCGTGCCTTCCATGACTTCCCCTTTCTATTGCTCTAAGGCGTACACTAGCTTGTTGAGGTTGTTGTTGCGGAACTCCAGCCTTGGTTCCCTTTTGATGCTTGTGCTTGGTTTCGTCGTTGGTTCTTTGGAAACTGACAATCTTTTTGATGGTGTCCTTTCCTTCCACAGTTGTAACACTTCCTATTTGGAGTAAACCTTGGAATGTTCCTTGCTTCTCGTGTCCTCTGTCTTTCTTGTAACTTTGCTTGGTAGCTCATTCCCTTCTTGAACTTCTTACTGTTGTTGACACTCCTTTGTGCTTCGGTCTGTTGTGGTGTCGTCCTCGTATGAGCTTGTTGGTGCATCATTGCAGCTATCTCCCCTAGGGCATGATAAACTCCAGCAAGTTGTGGATCTTGAGTTTCAGCTCCGGTGGAACCTGTACTCACATTACCTCTTCTTCCACTAGCCATTGTGAGATTTAAAAATCAAGGACTGTATAGGAAAACAGAGAACACTCACTTATTTGTTGAAACAACCTTGTTAGTAAAACAATCATCACACATAGACCTTTTAAATATCGACATAAAGAAAACTTTGAAATATCAATCACCTTGAAAGGTTTATGGAAATTTGACTGAAAACATAAAACTTAGGCTCTGATACCAATTTTGACACATCCAAAACTTAAGAGATCTCAAAGGAGTCCCTAAGAAGTCTGAAATATGATTCTTGCCCCATTCCACGTGAGAGTGGTAGTCAATACATTGCCAACTAGTGAAAATATAATTGAGATATAATGTAATATCAAATAATCCAAAACCTTAAGTCATTATATCTCAAACATAATAAACAAAAACATAGCAGCGGAAAGAACATAAATCCTTAGTCACATGCTCAATCAAATCTCTCTAAGTAAAATATAGCCTAACAATGGCTAAAAATAATCTTTGGCATGCAAGCCAGTAAAAAACAAGTAAAATCCCTAATAGAGCTCCTAATTAACTTCTTCGATAAAATCAGTAGATTCGTCAAACAAGGTTCCACGGCTTGGTCTCCATAATCCAAGTCATCCTCCTCTAATGTGCCTGAAAATATGGTTGCTTGAAAGCGTAAGCTACACTTAGCTAGTAAGTAAACAAGTCTAACATGGTTTATTATTGAAGTAGGGACAATGCCACTCTTCAATTGTAATCCGTATAACAACAGATAATGAGTAACGAGATGTATGATGAGATATCAAGTAATATGAACAGATTATGTGAGTGAACACTAATATGAGTAAATATGTATGAATAGGATATGCTGAGTATGCAAGGTACAGTTTTAAAGAATCCATGTTGTGCCTATAAGAAATCACCAAGTGTGATCTAGCAAACAAGTCTAGTATGCAATGCAATTATTAAGCTATTTGAATGTTGCTATATACGTTCCCACAAGAACTATCCTTCCTTAAGCAAGATGTCTTCTCGAACCATCCCTCCCATATAGTGCCATTCTCAAAGATAAGAAATTCCATGTGCGCATCATAGTTTTAAGGGGCTTCGACCTAGAGGGCACAATTCTCCCATTTATTTGTGATCAAGGACAACAAATTCAAGGTTTCACCAATGTGAACTATCCTTAGGGAATCATATATAGCAATAAGCAACAGAAAACACTCATTGATAATCCATAGGACCAATAGGTATATTGGGATAGCTAGTCCCTCAACTCCAGAAATATATATGTGCAAGTATCCTCACCTATTACAGTTTCCAGACCAGAATAATCTCTGTAATAACATTAAAAATCCAGGAGTATGGATTTACATGCAAAGGGTTGACTTATAGACCAAATCCATGGTCTGAAGGCATTATGAGGTGAAAGTGATATGGTGCACATTAACTAAGCATACAATCCATGTGTACAAGGTGCAATATATCTAATTAACATGCTAGACAATAATTAGACATGGAATAATAAGCATAATAAAATATCATATGTCAACCAATCATAGGCAAATAGTCCATAAGGATATGAGTATAGTAAATATGCATAATTGAGAAAACGTAATGTTAGAATCAATCTAATGAGATCAAAATACACATGCACATGAAATTTCAGATCAAATGGACCATATTGGTCTCTTTCAGCAAGCCGACGGGTCGCTGAGTTGTGTTCGGCGTACCTTCGCCAGCCTTTTGGCGAGTCGAGGTAGTCGCCGGGGGTTCAGGGCATATTTTGGGTTTGGGTCAAATAGATAGGCTTGGCGTGCCGAGTGGGGTCTCGGTGTACTATACAGGAGCCTAAAAATCCATTCTATGACGCTCGGCGTGCCTTCGGTGCATCGAGTGGGGTCTCGGTGTCCTTTCCAATGGCCTGTTCTTCATACTAAGGGGATCGGCTTGCTCTCGACGAGTTGAGGGTGCGCAAGGGAATTCTAGGTGTGTTCGGCACGTCGAGGAGGCCACTGAACTTTGCGATTTCGCCAATTTGGCCTGTTTTTGACTCCTCATCAACTCTAATAAAAGAAACTTGTTAAGTAACCCTCCTTAACTTTGAATTCCACACAAAACCCGATAAACAAACATTAGTAAACATCATTTATTTAATACTTATCAAATCTACCATTAAAATTTGAAAATCGTAATGAAACTTTTGAAAACTACTTCATACAATTGAAAGTAACTTTGAAACCTATTAAAACTATAAACTAAGTTATCCTTGAATACTTACCTTGATGCTAAAGGTTGGTGTAGAGAATTACACCTCTTGATCTTCTTCTTCTTCTTCTTCTCCAAGTGATGAATCAATCCTCCCAAGGCCTTATGCTTATATAGGCACTTAGGAGCTCTAGAATTAGTAACTACGAACTTTTAATCTTAACCATTCATTGGGAATTGTGAAATCTCAGCCATTAGATGGATTTTTCAGCCCATGAGGCTTATTTCTAGGTTGGTTATATTTCAATTTTAAATTATGGAATCCTAGTTAATTATTAACTTTGTTTTGAAGAGAATACTTCCAATAGTGAGCTTTTAGATCTAAACCATTAATTGGAGATTGGAATATCCTACAAGATCCTAACCACACATTTAACTTTAGAAATTGTGATTGTGTGCGTTATAACTTAGTTTCCTAATTGTACAACCCACCAATCACAATCGGTCAAAAGTCAAATAATATGGCAGTTACTAAATTTTTTAAAAAAACCCCTAACTTTCTAGTATTTACACATAAGCCCTATTATTTTGTTTGGGTTATTACACATCTCTAAATCGGCATCCCACAGTGGAGTATTGGCATCCTGTCATGGAGTGTAGAGACTCATCTCTAAGTCGGCATCCTGTCGTGGAGTGTTGGCATCCCACCATGGAGCTAAAGATGCATCACTTAGTTGCCATCCCACTGTGGAGTATTGTCATCCCGCCATGGAGTATAGAGAAGCATATCTAAGTCTACATCCCGTAATGGAGTATTGGCATCCCGCCATGAAGTATAGAGTTGCATCTCTAAGTCGGCATCTTGCAGTGGAGTATTGGAATCCTGCCATGAAGCATAGAGATGCATCTTTAGTCGACATCCCGCCCTGGAGTATTGACATCCTGCCATGAAGTATAGAGACGCATCCCTAAGTTGGCATCTCGCCGTGGAGTATTGGCATCCTGCCATTAAGTATAGAGAGCATCTCTAGTTGGCATCCCGCCTTAGAGTATTGGCATCCCGCCATGAAGTATAAAGACGCATCTTTTAGTCGGCATCTCACCGTGGAGTATTGGCATCCCGCCATGAAGTATAAAGACGCATCTCTAAGTCGGCACCCCGCCGTGGAGTATTGACATCCCGCCATGGAGTATAGAGATGCATCTCTAAGTCGGCATCTCGCCATGGAGTATTAGCATCTCGCCATCAAGTATAGAGACACATCTCTAAGTCGGCATCCCGCCGTGGAGTATTGGCATCCCGCCATGGAGTATAGAGACGCATCTCTAAGTCGGCATCCCATCATGAAGTATTGGCATCTTGCCATCAAATATAGAGACGCATCTCTAAGTCAGCATCCCGCCGGGGAGTATTGGCATCTTGCCAGTATAGAGACACAACTCTTTGTCGACATCCCACTGTGGATTATTGGTATCCCACCTTGTAGCACAAAGACGTATCATTTACTTAGCATCCCGCTGTGGAGTATTGGTATCTCGTCATGGAGTATAGAGACGCATCTCTAAGTCGGCATTCCGCCGTGGAGTATTGGCATCCCGTCATGAAGTACAGAGATGCATCTCTAAGTTGGCATCTTGCCGTGGAGTATTGACATCTCCCCATGGAGTATAGAGACTCATCTTTAACTCCCAATCTCGCCGTGGAGTATTAGCATCTCGCCATCAAGTATAAAGACACATCTCTAAGTTACCATCCCGTCGCGGTGGAGTATTGGAATCTCGCCATCAAGTATACAGACACATCTCTATGTCAGCATCCCGCCATGGAGTATTGGCATGGTCATGTGGTAATATGAAGGTCATCGTCAGTGCACATTGTTTGCTGCTAGGACCAATCCCACAGTATTAGGCTTTTCTTTTGATCCTGCCCATTTTTGTTCTCGGGCCTTGGTGCATGGACCAGTCCCTACGGGACTTGGTAATAATCATAATTGTAGTGTCTGACGCCACCTCATCCGTAGGATTGAGGCTTCCTCTGACACCCCTTTGCTTCTGGGGTCTAGGGACAGGTAGTAGTAGTAGTAGTAGTAGTAGTAGTAGTAGTATCAGTACAACAGGGTTGATACTAATTATTTATAAATAAATAATTTATATTCCCGGGGCCACCTCACCTGCAGGCAGGGGCCGTCTTTAATACTATTAGTTTGATAAGACTGATATGGTAGTATCGGCTTGATAGGACTGATACCAGTAGTATTAGCTTGATAGGACTGATACCAGTAACATCAGCTTAATAGGACTGATATCATTAGTGTCAGTACAATAGGATTGATACAAGTAGTATCAGTTTGATAGGACTGATACCATTAGTATCAGCTTGACAAGAATTATAATAATATTATTTTTTATCAATAAATAAATAATAATAATTTATTTTCCTGGCACCACGTCACCTGCAGGCGGGGTTGCCTTTCAAGCCCCCTGCTACTGGGGTCTAGCACCAATAGGATCAGTCCTTACGAGACTTAATATAATTAGTTTGACTAAAGTCAATAAATTTTGAATTTTTCTGGCGCCACCTCACCTACAGATAGAGGTTGCCTTCGACACCCTCCTCTGCTCGTGCGGTCTGGTGCCAGTAGGATCAGTCCTAATGAGACTTAATATATTTAGTTTGACTAAAGTCAATAAATTTAGAATTTTTCTGGCGCCACCTCACCTGCAGGTAGAGGCTGGCTTCCACTCCCCCCTCTACTCCTATAGGATCAGTCCCCACGGGACTTAATATTTTAGTTTGACTAAAAATTCAATAAATTTTGAGTTTTCTTGGCGCCATGTCACCCGCAAGCGGAGGCTGCCTTCAACACCCCCCTCTACTTCTGGGGTCTGGGGATGGCCATCGATTCCCACCCTCATCCTCGGGTTTGACGCCCCCTTTATTTATTTGGGTTGAGGTGACATCACCATGTGATGTCATAGGCTTCCTCCCTATATTTATTTCTGGCACGCTTGGCTTCATTGCCTGTGACGTTTTCACCACACAAAACAAAAAAGGAAAAAGCCTGTGATGTCACATGTGACGTCATGGCGTTCGTAGAGCCTCAAAGCCTATGATGTCACATGTGATGTCATGGGTTCCTCTATAAATTGTTTTTGGCACGCTTGGCTTCATTACCTGACAATTTCACCACAAAAAAAGGCATGTGATGTCACATGTGACGTCATGGGGTTCTATATGAGTCAAAGATCCCCAATGCCTGTGACGTCACATGTGAGTTCATGGGGGGGGGGGGGGGGGTTTGCCCTGTCCACCTCTATTTTTTTTAATCCACTTGGCTTCATTACCTTCCCGCATTGGCTTGATGTCATGCCTTTGGATTTCT
Organism: Pachysandra terminalis; assembly: GCA_031762675.1. Lineage (NCBI taxonomy): Eukaryota > Viridiplantae > Streptophyta > Magnoliopsida > Buxales > Buxaceae > Pachysandra > Pachysandra terminalis. Next base: position 13,313 of record JAUPMG010229898.1, read on the forward strand.
TTTTTGGGCACAAATAATATCAGTCCGATGGGAATTGATAAAATTAAAATTATTTAAATAAATGAATAAATAATTAACTTACATGGTGCCACCTCATCCGCTTGGAATCAACTTCTGGTGCCGATTCCAACTCTCACAGAGTTGGGATATGTTTCTGACATCCCCCCTACTTCTGGGCTTTGACGCCTGTACCAGTCCTGCAGGACTGGTAAAAAATATCACTCTTTTTTTTTGCTTAGTCAGCGCCACCTCATCCACCTTGGAATCGGCTTCGGTGTCCGTACCAACTCCCACTGAGTTGGGATCTGCTGTTGACGCCCCTTGCTCCTGAGCTTTGATGTCTATACCAGTCCACAGGATTGGTGCCACGTCATTTGCTTGGAATCAGCTTCCGGCGCCTGTACCAACTCCCACAGAGTTGGGATATGCTTCATACATCCCCCAGCTCTTGGCCTTTGACGTCTGTACCAATCCAACAAGCATGGTAAAAAAAAAAATATCAACTTTTTTTTTGCAGAGGGGCGTCACTGCCCGATCATCATTGGGACCGATCCTCCTCGGGACCGATCATCCTCGGAACTGATCCTCCTTGGGATCAATCCATCTTGGGACCGATCATCCTCGGGGTTGTTCTGAAATCATCAACAACAAATGTATGCACACATACTTTCCTTATTCTTGCTTTGGTTTGATCAATTCCATAATCTGCTTGGTCTTTCTCTCATAGGTGTAGCTCATAGGGCATGCTGACTCATCCTTCAAGCGCAGTCAGTGCCCTCTGGGTAGTCTCCCAGTCCTTGTTCAAGAGGAGGTACCAACCTCAGATCATAAGGTTGAAGGAGATGAAGGAAACGATGGCGATGAGGGCCAAACTCATAACTCCTGCCCTATCAATATTGAAGTGGACTTACGACATCGCAGCCTTGGCTCTAGTAGGATGGCATTAGTGGCATCAGTTTCTCCTAGTATTTCCATTACATCATGCTCAGCTGAAAGGGGTGAGACTTTGATTTCTCTTGCTAGTGTATGTTTTATTCTATGCATATCTTTTGCTTATGTGAAGTGATCGTTTCACCTCTTACAGTTGAGTCCCCCAAGGGTCAATTTCTTCCTACTCTTGGTGTTGGGGACGCCACTACTAATACTATCTTTGCAAGGGGGAGACTCCTATTGCTTCCCTGGTACCTTCGAGGAGAACATCGTACAAACCACAAAGGAGGGGGAATAGCCCTTGCGCTCCCTTAGTATCAATTCCTCCTAGACAGATGAGAGTGCTTGATCCGATCGTGGATGTATCCCCAGGAGACTCAATCCCTGATGGGGAAGACGTTCCTGTTGTTGACGCCTTTAGTGAGAGTGATCATTCTCATGATTCTATTGATGATGGACTCTTGGATCCGAGAAATGTGGATGCTTATGCCTATCCACTCCTTCCTCCTATTGATGCGGACACTCGCTATATGTTTGTAAAGAAGATCTTCATTCCTTTTGCCTACGGCTCTACTCTTTGGAGGATCGTTGATTGTTACAGCGATCCTAGTAGTGAGAACACTACTCGTCAAGACTTGGAATCTCGCATAACCAAATTATTTGAGTCACACTTCCCTTACTCTCAATTTCTAGCGAGTAGTAGCGTCGGTTCTCATCACTCATAGCCTATAGCGCACGTAGGAGACTTAGGCAAAGTGCCTTGAGTATTTTCCAGCTCATGCAAAGCGCCTGGTAAGTTCTGTTCATGCCTCTCTTCAACAACGTGTAGAGGCGATGCTTTAGCTTGCTCTACGGCCTTCGTCTTGCTCTTCGATATTAACGTTCTTCTAATGGTGATCAGTATGTAGGAGGCTTGGTCCCCAGTAGAGGCGCCAAAAGGTAGTGGGTGGTTTTGTGAATAGTCACCAAGTATAATATTACTGACTGACGAGAACCTAAATTAGTGAAAGACCATATTCCGTCTCTAGAAAAACCAAAGAGTCAGACTGGTAGACCATCTAACACCGGTAGAACTAGGCTAAGGAAATAATGGGTCAAGGTGTCAGAGATTCTCTAACCCTTCGGGCTCTAATTGAGATTATGATTGAACCTTTTTGCAGGCTGCCTACGTACCCAAATAGGGATCAAGTCAAACATAGTTCAAGATCTGGGAATTTCATCAAAGGTCTCCCCCTTTTGTGATTCCTCACAACCACCATTTCTGACGGTGGTTAAAATGTTTGTCTTGGGTAGTACGCATTATGTACCTCAGTCCCTTAGGTGGACCAATGACAACTTATTTGGATAATTACAGGTTTTCCACTGAGAAACCGTGACATGGCCTATAACCCCAATACATCCAAGTGTTGGCGAGCGTCACGACCCCTCGATATGGGCGTTGGCGATCGATAAATATAAGTGGTAATGGAAGCTGTATAGCCTTGGCCTCGTTGATACTGTCTAGTCTTGACTCCATCGAGGCTACTAGTCTTAGTACTTTCGAGACTGTGTGACCTTCTACATCGTCAAGGTTCCCTTTAGATAGAGGTAGTATTTACTTCTATATCTTAGAGCATCGCTCTAAATGGAAGTAGTATCACCTTCTACGTCTTAGAGCATCTCTCTAGACAGAGGTAGTTCTCCTTATATGTCTTAGAGCTTCGCTCTAGACGGAAGTAGTATCACCTTCTACGTCTTAGAGCTTCGCTCTAAACAGAGGTAGTATCACCTTCTACGTTTTAGAGCATTGCTCTAGACAAAGGTAGTATCACCTTCTACATCTTAGAGCTTTGCTCGAGACAGAGGTAGTATTGCTTACGATGTCATTGAGACTCTCTCTAGACGAAGGTAGTATCATCATGCTGTAATGTATGTGTCACCTTCTACATCGTCAAGCGTTGCTCTAGACGAAGGTAGTTCTGCTTATGACGTCATTGGGTCTCTCTCTAGATGGAGGTAGTATTGCCTACAACGTCATTGTGACTCTCGGTAGAAATAGGAAGTATCGCCTACAACGTCATTGAGCATCGCTCTCGATGGAGGAAGTATCACCTGTGACGTCTTCGAGCATCGCTCTAGATGGAGGTAGTATCTCCTACGACGTCATCGCTCTAGATGGAGGAAGTATCGATGTCTTACATCTTTTAGGGTTGTCCCTCCTTTTATGTGTAAATTCGTATCGATGTGTCGTCGTCTTACATTGTCCTGGGTTCTCTCTCCCCTTAGGTGTAAATTCATATCGATGTGTCGACGTTTTACATCTTCTACATGTGGCTCTCCCTTTAGGTGTAAATTCATATCGACGTGTTCACCGAGACGCATCTCTTTGGTGAATGTGAGGCACACTTCTAAAGCTCTCAAGAACCCGAGGGGTTGTCCCATCGTAGGTGGGCTCCAAACAGCATGACTTGGGAGGATGTCCCATCACTAGTGGGACTCTAAGAACCCGAGGGGTTGTCCCATCGCAGGTGGGCGCCTTCGAGTGTGACTTGAGAGGTATTTCTGCATCGGCATTGTGCTGTAAAGGCGTCTAGTATCCCACTGTGGAGCACCTGTTGATATTAGCTTCATTGCATATTCATTGTAAGTGTTGATCATCATGTGATTTATGTAATAAAAAGGGTCATCATGATAGTGCACTACCTTCTCCCTATATCTATGTCTTGGTCGTATATTCATTGAACTGGTTCCTCAAACCGATCGGGGTTCTTCCTTAGGAAGTTCCCGAGGGTTATACCCATGGGTATCAGTGGGGATCTTGCTACGTCGGTCATAGTCATGAAACTTGGCGGTTTGTTATTGGGCTATCTGCCCTTACCATTTTTCAGATCTAAATTTCAGTCCCCCTGTCCACAACGACCATTTTCAAGATATTGGCATGGTCATGGTATTGTTTGACTAGCATTGTCATTGCACACCGATCACTGCCCTTGAGCATTGGCATGGCCTGGAGACAAATCTCTTTGTCGGCATCCCACCGGGGCCCGCCACATAGTATAGCGACGAATCTCAAATTCGACATTCCGCCATGGAGTATTGGCTTCCCACCATGGGGTATAAAGACGCATCTCTAAGTCGGCATCCTGCCGTGGAGTATTGGCATCCCGCTATGAAGTATATAGACGCATCTCTAAGTCGGCATCCACTGTGGCGTATTGTCATCCCGTCATGGAGTATAGAGATGCATCTCTAAGTCAACATCCCGTCATAGAGTATTGGCATCCCACCAGGGATTACAAAGATGCATCTCTTAGTTGGCATCCCACTGTGGAGTATTGGCATCCCGCCATGGAGTATAGAGATGCATCTCTAAGTCGCCACCCCACCGTGGAGTATTGGCATCCTGCCATGAAGTATAGAGATGCATCTCTGTGTCAGCATCTCGCCGTGGAGTATTGGCATCCCGCCATGAAGTATAGAGACACATCTCTAGTCGGAATCTCACCTTGGAGTATTGGCATCCCACCATGAAGTATAGAGACACATCTTTAAGTCGGCATCTCAACGTGGAGTATTGGCATCTTGCCATGAAGTATAAAGACGCATATCTAGTCGGCATCCCACCATAAAGTATTGGCATCCCGCCATTAAGTATAGAAACACATCTCTTAGTCGGAATCTCGCCATGGAGTATAGGCATCTCGCCATGAAGTATAGAGACGCATATCTAAGTCGGCATCCCGCCGTGGAGTATTGGCATCCCACCGTGAAGGATAGAAACGAATCTCTAAGTCAGCATCCCTTTGTGGAGTATTGGAATCTCGCCATAAAGTATAAAGATACATCTCTAAGTCAGCATCCTGTCGTGGAGTATTGGCATCCCGCCATGGATTATAAAGTGGCATCTCTAGGTCGGCATCCCGCCGTGGAGTATTTACATCTCGCCATCAAGTATAGAGACACATCTCTAAGTCAACATCCCACCGTGGAGTATTGGCATCTCGCCATGGAGTACAGAGATGCATCTCTAAGTCGACATCCCGTCGTGGAGTAATGGTTTCCCACCATGGAGCACAGAGACGCATCTCTTAGTTGGATTAGTCCCCACGGGACTTAATATATTTAGTTTGACTAAAGTCAATAAATTTTAAATTTTTCTAGCGCCACCTAACTTGTAGGTAAAGGCTGCCTTCAACGCCCCACTCTATTCCTAGGGTCTAGCACCAATAGGATCAGTCCCCATGGGACTTAATATTTTCGTTTGACTAAAAAACATAATTTTTTTTTGAGTTTTCCTAGTGCCATGTCACTCACAGGCGGAGGCTAACTTCGATACCCCCCTCTACTCCTATGGTGTGGGGATGGCCATCAACGTCCTTCCTCGTCCTCGGGTTTAACGCCCTGGTTTATTTGTTTGGGTTGAGGTGACATCACCATGTGATGTCATAGGCTTCCTCCCTACATTTTATTTTGGCACGCTTGACTTCATTGCCTTTGACATTTTCACCACACAAAACGAAAAAAGAAAAAGCCTGTGACGTCACATGTGACGTCATGGTGTTCATAGAGCCTCAAAGCCTATAACGTCACATATGACATCATGGGCTCTATCTCTTAGAGCTTCACTTTAGACGGAGGTTGTAACGCCTACGACGTCATCGAGCATTGCTCTAAACGGAGGAAGTATCGCCTACGACGTGATCGAGCATCGCTCTAGATGGAGGTAGTATCGCCTAACGACGTCATCGATCATCGCTCTAGACGGAGGATGTATCGCCTACGATGTCATCAAACATCGCTCTAGACGGAGGATGTATCGCCTACGACATCATCGAGCATCGTTCTACATGGAAGAAGTATCGCCTACGACGTCATTAAGACTCTCTCTAGATGGAGGTAGTATCGTCTACGACGTCATCGAGCATTGCTCTAGATGGAGGAAGTATCTCCTACGACGTCATCGAGCATCGCTTTAAACAGAGGAAGTATCGCCTACAACGTCATCGAGAATCACTCTATACAGAGGAAGTATCGACATCTTACATCTTCTAGGGCTTTCTCTCATTTTAAGTGTAAATTCATATCGATGTGTCGACGTCTTACATCATCCAAAGTTGTCTCTCCCCTTAGGTGTAAATTCATATCGACGGGTCGACATCTTACATCATCCAGGGCTGTCTCTCCCTTTAGGTGTAAATTCATATCGAAGTGTTCACCGCGACGCATCTCTTTGGTGAACGTGACGTGCACCTCTAAAGCTCTTAAGAACCCAAGGGGTTGTCCCATCACAAGTCAGCGCCCTTAAGTATGACTTGAGAGGTATTTCTGCTTCGGCATCCTGCTATAAAGGCGTCTAGCATCCCGCAGTGGAACACCTGTTGATATTAGCTTCATTGCATATTCATTGTAAATGTTGATCATCCTGTGATATATGTAATAAAAAGGGTCATCACGGTAGCGCACTACCTTCTCCCTATATCTATGTCTTGGTCGTATATTCCTTGGACTAGTTCCTCGAACCGACCGGGGTTCTTCCTTAGGAAGTTCCCGAGGGTTATACCCATTGGTATCAGTGGGGATCTTGCTACATGTCAATCATAGTTCTGACTTGTGGTGGTCTGTTATTGGGCTATTTGCCCTTACCATTTTCATATGTACATTTCATTCTCCCTGACCACGACCATCATCTTCGAGATATTGGTGCGGTCATGGTATAGTTTGACTAGCATTGTCACTGTACACCGATCACTGCTCTTGAGCATTGGCATGGCGGGGAGACATATCTCTTAGTTGCATCCCACCGGGGAGTATTGGCCTCGCACCATGTAGTATAGAGACGCATCTCCAAGTCGACATTCCGCCATGGAGTATTTGCTTCCCACCATGAGGTATAGAGACGCATCTCTAAGTCGGTATCCCGTCGTGGAGTATTGGCATCCTGCCATGGAATATATAGACGCATCTCTGAGTAGGCATCCCACCGTGGATTATTGGCATCTTGCTATGAAATATAGAGACGCATCTCTAAGTCGGCATCTCGTCGTGGAGTATTGGCATCTTGCCATGCATTATAGAGACACATCTCTAGTTGGCATCCTGCCGTGGAGTATTGGCATCCCGCTATGAAGTATATAGATGCATCTCTAAGTCGGCATCACATCGTGCAGCATTGGCATCCCACAATGAAGTATAGAGACGCATCTATAGTAGCCATCCCGCCATGAAGTATTGAGATGCATCTCTTATTCAACATCTCGACGTGGAGTATTGGCATCCCGCCATGAAGTATAGAGATGTATCTCTAAGTAGGTATCCCACCGTGGAGTATTGACATCCCACCATGGAGTATAGAGACGCATCTTTAAGTCGGCATCCAGCCGTGGAGTATTGGAATCTCGCCATCAAGTATAGAGACGCATTTCTAAGTTGGCATCTCGCCGTGAAGTATTGGCATCCCACCATGGAGTATAGAGACGCATCTCTATGTCGGCATCCCATCGTGGAGTATTGACATCTCGTCATCAAGTATAGAGACGCATGTCTAAGTCAGCATCCCGACGTGGAGTATTGGCATCCCGCCATGGTGTATAGAGACACATCTCGAAGTTGGCATCTCGCCTTGGAGTATTGGAATCCCACCGTGGAGCACAGAGACGTATCTCTTAGTTGGCATCCCGCTGTGGAGTATTTGCATCCTGCCATAGAGTATAGAGAAGCATCTCTAAGTCGGCATCCCGCCGTGGAGTATTGGCATCCCGCCATGAAGTATAGAGGCGCATCTCTAAGTCGGCATACCGCCGTGGGGTATTGGTATCTGTCCATAGAGTATAGAGACACATCTCTAAGTCGCCATCCCGCCGCCCTGCCATCCTACGCGCCATAAGATGGGAGTCTATTCTTGACTGGGGTGGCCAGGCCTATGAGACCCTCACTCGTGATATGTATAGGTATATTTCTATTCCCGACATCAAGACCTTCTCGATCACATTCTCCACACCCAAGGGGACACGAGTCCTTGACCTTCAGCTTATTTCCCGCCTTATGCATGTTCCCATGAACAATGTGCTCAGTTCCGTTCCTGACCTCCCGTGGTCCGAACACCCCGAGGTGACTAAGATTATATGTGGCTACAATACCGCATGGAAGAATAGTAACGCCCTCTCTGTCATAATACTTCGACCCGCCTATCACATTCTCCATGCCATATTCCTTTGATGTGTGTATCCTCGCACCGGCAACACGAGTGATCTCACACCATTCATGGCTTGCGTACTTTCTATGGTCGTGATAGGGTAGCGGCTCTGTCTCCCATCCCTGGTGATTGGCCACATCATCATATTCTACGGGCACACCCAGAGGGGTGATTTACATTTTTCATGCCTCATGTGCGTTGCGGCCAAGGAGTGGGGTATCATACCTGGTCGGAATGACAAGTTCCTTCAAGAGCGGGCATTCTCGTTTACCAACCTTGTCCTGATGAAGCTTCCTCGATACGCTCAGGACCTCCCACTGCAGCAGCGCCAAGATCAGAAGCACCAGGAGCATCAGGAGCCATTTGACGAGCCTCTGCAGGAGCAGGCGGACCAGCCGCACAGAGCTTCCACTTCCTCAGCCCCTTGGCCAGACTGTGTACCCAGGCGTGAGCCGTCCATCGAGGCTAGACTTGCAGCCTTGGAGAGGTCGACTTTCAAAGCACACACCTTGATCAGGGCCGAGATTGTGGCGGAGCATCGCTACACCAGGAGACTGGTGTCGCGGCTACAGAGATTTGTGTATGCAACTCTCCAGTTCCTCCAGAAGACCTTCGGATGCGGCATCACGTCAGACGTGGCACGCCACTCCGGATTGCCACCACCACCTTCAGCTAGCCCTCCTTAGACATGTTTGGTCGTGCTATGTTTTTAAATTAGTTTGTCTTTTCTTATTAAGTTTAATGTTGGTTGTACTAGAGTATTAGGCTAGTGTAGGAAACTGTCAGTTTGGGGCAATAGTTTGGGCCCCTATTTTGTAATGGAATTTCTTGTAGTAAATGACAATAGTCGATGTAGTATTTTCATTTCATAAATGTGTGTTTTCATAAGAACCATTGAAATTCTAACCCTAGAACTCCTTAGAGAAATTTCGGGGACAAAATTCTTTTAAGGGGAGTAGATTGTAATGACCCGATCCTTGACTAATGAGGATTAGTAATTCAATTAATCTAGATAATTAAGTTTAATCTCACGAGTAACTGAGATTAGTGACCAACGAAACCCTGACCTAAGAAGATTAGACTAACTTAAGGTTTTGAAGCGAGTTGAGGAGCCAACTTAACCGAGCAGTTAAAAAAAGTAGACATTTAATCAGGAGTTTAATTATTAAACGAAACAATAAATTATATTAGCCGACTTATTACCTCTGCCTCGACTCCATCAGTAAAAGCCCTCTAACAGAGCCTGTATACGTGACCTATTGGAAAAAAAATGAACCAAAACCCCGATTTACTCCCGCTGCTGAAGATATTCACAATCAAACCAGTTCAGCCTATAAATAGAACACTTAGGTTTTCTAGTTCATTTTTCTCGAACCTTTCTTCCTCGCTTCTCTCTTTTAGAGCCATGGAGCACATGAGGGGAGGCTATGGAGTTTTAGGCCGGCATATAACTACGGCTCATCTACTTCGGCATCACCCCGGCATCGCTCCGGCGAAAACTATAAGTTGAGTATCCTACCTTGATGTGATATTTAGTTGTTTTATAGTGTTTTGAAAGCTTGGAGAAGGGTCGTGTGCCTCACACCCACCTTCTCCAAGGTATTTAGTCCATAAAAGACTATATAATAGGAACTTTAAGCCCCAAACTACTAATTTGACCCATCGGAAGGTATAGACCAAACCCTAAGTGTGGAGAAAAGAGGGAAACCCTCAAGTATCTACCCTAGGTTAGA
>JAUPMG010230006.1:0-23144 GCA_031762675.1 Pachysandra terminalis
GTTGTAGCAAGGTGGGACCTTGTGGTTACAGGTGTGTTTCCACCGTGGGTGAAAGTCCCTAAAGGAAAGGATTGTACCGGTGTATTTCCACCGTGGGTGAAAGTCCTTAAAGGAAATGATTGTACAGGTGGCTTCCTCCGTAGGTGAAAGTCTCTAAAAGAATGGTGATATGTTGTTGCTTGTTAGCATAATGAGACTATGTGTTTGCTTATGTGCATAAGGGTGTGTTTCCACACTGGGTGTAAGTCCCTAAAGGATTGGTACATGAGACTTCCTCCGTGGGTGCAAGTCCCTAAAGGAATGGTTATATGCTAGATATGTAATATGTGTTTTTGTGATTAAGTGGCCGTAGCATGGTGGGACCATGTGGTATATGTTTGTATGTTGATTGGCCGTATCATGGTGGGACCATGTGGTGCTTGTTATGGAACATAATTAGACTATGTGGCTGCTGTGACTTTGTTGTTGTGTAACATGGTGGGACCATGTGTACACTTGTATGACTGTTTTTTTGGAACATGCTGGAACCATGTGGAATCTGCTTGAACATGATGGGATCATGTGGGTAATCTTTACATAGTGGGACTATGGGGATTATGAACTATTGATGATTATATTTTGGTATGGTGCGGTTTACATGTGAACTGTGATTTACATGATGATTGTAATATTCATACTAGTGTATGAAATATAGTATGAAGAAATGATTAATACACATATGACTGTGATAGTATATGTTGGTTGAAATGCATGAAATGAACTGCATTGATTTCCATGCATAAAAGTAGATATTGTAGTCTCGTAGGATTTCTTTACTAGGCTTCGGCTGATCCTTATCTCTACAGGTCATCTGCTCGTTTGACGTGCCTGTTTGGAGAAGAGATCATTTTGGTTTCCAGTACTTGATTTTCTTGATGGTGTATTCATGGTTTTTTATTACATTGGTTTGACCTTTTTTGGGCAGTGAACTGTAATAAGGATTATTCAGTTTATTTTATTTGGATTGTGGGTTGTTAGCTCAACATGTTTTTGGTTGGGCTTTGGTTTTAATTTTGATAGATTTCCGCTGGTATTTATTCTATTGAGACTTTGATTCAACCAGGTAAGGGTTGATGTTGTGGCAGGTTATCCGTATCCACGTGGTGCGTTCAAAGGTTGGTTCCTCGGAATCCTCGAAATCCCATATCTCGGATTTGGGGAGCGACAATTATCCTGATTCTATGGTCAGAGTGTTTGCCACCTCAACCATTCATGATGGTGACAATGATCAGGAAGAGGAAGATGAATGGTTGAATCATTAATCTAAAGGGACCCGATCGATTGCTAGGTATTCTTCTTCAACTGACAAAACTTCAAACAAGAAGTCTTCAAGCACCAGCCAGGCTACCGGGACTTCAAGAAGTCCAAATCCAAAGACTTCAAGCAGTCATTCCCTAAGGAAATCGAGTAACCATGGTTTGAAAGATAAGGCTCTTCCACCCCGAGCAGTAAATGAAGCTTTTATAACTCCTTGTTGAATTCCTTTCATTACCTCAATCTTGTCATTAATCAAAGTCAGTGCTAACAGGGTCAAATTGCTGACTCTGTTCCCCTTGCTTTCTTTCTTTCTTTATTTCAAATTATCACCTGTCTCTATTTATACTTTAGCAAAAACTGATAAAGGAAAGAAAGGAAAAAAAGTTGTGGAGTTGGCAAGGCCGAAACCATTACCTTCAGCGGCTGAGATAGTAACACACTCTTCAAGAAGGAACCTACTATCACTAGTAATCATTCGTTTCCTTTAAATTCCATTTTCTTATTCCTTCTTCTCTTTTTTTTTTATGTTTTGTACTTCGAATACTACAGCAACTCACACAAGACTATCAAGAAGTTCCTAAAGAGCAAGTTGAGGCTACTGCTCCTAATTTTTTGGAGCAAAGAAAGAAAGATGCTAAGAGAGTTATGGAAACCCAAAGAAAGAAATGTGGGTTAGCTAATGTAGGCTTAACTGATGTCAAACACATGACTTTTGATGCTTTAATGAATGAAATCTCCATCTATAGAGCTCGAGACAAAGCAATAAAGGGAGTTCATCAAAAGGATCAACCTTCGAAGGATATATTAGTTCAAAAAGATAAACTGAAAGCTCCAGTTCAAGTTTCTGATTCTTCATATGAAGAAGAAGAAGATGAGAAGAAAGAAGAAGGATTAGAAGAAGAAGAAGGATCGGAAGAAGAAAGGAAAATTTATGATGACAATGCTCAAGTTCAAAAGGCAGAAATTTCACCCCCAATTTCTGTACCGAGAAATCAATAATTTCAAGTTGTCTCAAAGTTATTTCTCCAGGGATTCGAACTTCAATTTTTTGGCATTCTAATGAGCCAGAAGCAATTTTTCTCCCTTCCTCTCCTGAGATTTTAGAGATAATCACCAATGCCATTTCTTCTCTTGAAGTCTCCATTACTACAGAGGTTTCTCCTCCTGTAGACTCGAGAGTCGAAATGGATATTACTACTTCCTCTTCTCAGATTTTGAATACTTTAGGGATTGAGACTTCAATGATTGAGACACCATTGATTGATATTTTTAATGCTATCACCTAAAATGCCGATATTTTGAATATTGAAGCTTTGAATATTGAAGTCCCTGGGAGTGAGCTTTCGAATACTGAAGTCGAAGTTTCAATGATCGCTTCTTCAGAGGTCAACGTCTTTAGAACTAATGTTATGAGGGTCGAAATATCTAAAATTCCTCCTTTGGAAACAATACCACCTTCTCATATAGAAATCACTTCATCATAAGAAATTATCCTTCCAGTTATGAACATACAAGAGATTGTGAATATTGACACTCCTTTGCTAGAAGTTTCTGAACTTCAGACTGCTTCCTCATCTGTTGAATTGATCGAAGAAAACCTCCCATTTATCACATGCTCAGGGATATCGGTTTTTCATGTTCAACGAGCTATATTTACTGTTTCCATAGCTATAAATGTTGGTAGTACACCAAATGTAGAGACTTCTTCTCATTCAAATTCTACAGAACCCAAACTAAGAAAGAGAAAGAGGTCTGAGTTTTCATCTTCTCAAATGGTATTATATGAAGGAGAGTATATGATTCTCGAATCCTTCTCAAAATGGATGGATGTCATCTTTGTTGTTTATGGAGATGGTTCGAATCAGATTCGAATTCGTTAGGCTTTCATAAGAACTGGAGGATATCAAGAATTGTGTGATTTATTAGAGACAATCTCAAAGAAGACCCTGATTCTTTAATAGTAAAAGATCTTGAGAGTTGGAAGATACTGCTTTCAAATATAGAGAATCTTGGTTTTAATGGTGAGTGGTTGAAAACTCATATTTAAAATCAGGAAAAGACTCTCTCTTACTTTCATAAGAGAGAAAAGCTCGAAGTTCAAATGAACCAGAATCTTGAAAATATTACAAGCAGCTCTCAAGAATTGGAAGAGAAGAAACGTGAATCAGTGTAACAACACAAAAAATTTAAATAGATTTTTTTATTTAAAGGGTTCAATAGTAATTTAATAAGAATTCTAAAATGAACTACATCCCTAAACACTTTTATATTATTACCATATTTGTATTTTAATCTAAGTAATTTTATGAAGACCTTGTATGATCACACATCAAAGCATAATCTATTGCTTAAGGTTTAACTAAGTATTAGGCTTAATTAATTAGTCTTAGGCTTAATTAAAAGGAATTGGGCATATAAACTTTAATTAGGCTTAAGTGATTAAGTATGGGCTTTAATAGATTAATTTGCTTGATGGGCGTAGTTGTTCCTTGAGGCCCAAACCCACAAATTAGACTTAAAGCATAGGAAATTCGTTTTTAATTAATACCTTCTAGAAAACTTAAGTTAGAGTTTAAGTGGGAGTCCCTAATAGTTTAGAATTGAAGCATTCTATTTGTATTAGGACTCTAGGAAGTTTCTAACACCTAAACTGTAATGACCTAAACTCACTAAAAGGATATTCTCTTTATTTACTTCATTTAATTAATGATTATATTTCATGAGCTTATATAGTTTGTTTAATTAATTAAACATAAGGAGGTAAATTAAATATTTAGGTATTAATTGGGGGGTTTTGTGTGAATTAAGAAACCTTAGGGTAAGTTTGTAAGATGAAATTTAGAAGGCCAAATTCAAACACACGAACTGTGTGTTGAAGAGGTCTTGTAGTCGTGTCTCGTACTGGGGGCTAATGTGGGAGAGAATGTAGGGAATGAACCCCTATAACTCTAACCCATCGTAGAACACAAGAAGAATTATGTTTGAGAATTAAGAGAAATATGAGAAGAAAAACTGAGAATAAGAAGTGTCAAAGTTTAGCCATTCTTGCAGAAGAAAGGAGAAGAAATTAAGGAAGAGAAGGAAAAAAATTTGCACATTACCCAACTAGTTTCTAGCGAAATTATCTGGAACTCAATATAAGTTACCTATCCTGATTGATTTCATTATGTGCCATGATTTGTTATTAGAAATTCTGAGGAATAATGCATGTTTACCATATGAATTGAGATTTCAATGCTTATTGCATAAATTGTAGTTTTTCAATGAGTAAATGTACTTTGCTTTCATCCTAGGATGTTAGGATTGATGCATGTGAGATATACTTGAATTACCCTGGAAAAGGACTTAAGGAAAGCCACGAACAGACTGGTCTACCGATATGGATCTTGTGTACTTATGTTAGAGTCCATCGGTGGGCGTCAGTACACCGACCACGCCACCGACATGGAATCTCTGTTACCTTTCGGTAGGCATCGGTACACCGTTCGCCCTACCGAATGTGAGAAAGAAACGTTAACTTGAGTTGATCGGTAGGCGTTGGTACACCGACGGGCTTACCGATGGAAATGTGGACCGAGTTCATCGGTGGGCGTCGGTACACCGACCACACCATCGACATGAGACCTTTGTTACCCCTCGGTAGGCGTCGGTACACCGACCGGCCTACCGACGGAAGACTGATGAGACTACTGGTACTGATTGGTACACCGATGAGGGTATCGACAGATTGATATTTTGAGACAATAGGAGGGTTTGGATGGTCAGATTGGTCCGGGCTTTTACGGGTGATTATAGGGATCAATGGAAGGTCATGGGCATGTATTCCATTGACATGTTATGCCTTGATGCCCTTCACTTGAGCTGACTTACTGAACACACACCTTCTATTGGTCTTCAGCTTAGATTATAAATGATGGGCTCTAACGGATTATCTGAGTGTATGGGCGCTTAGATAGTTTCCAAGGAATGTTATCATTTATAGATTCTAAGTGTGGGATTATGTAGATCTAGGACTGATTTGAAATGTTAGGATGTGAATGATGGAATCCAATGGATTATTCGCATGTATGGGCACGTGGATAGTTTCCAAGGGAGATTATCATTTGGGTCTTACGAGTTAATAAAGCATTCATATTGTGTTCATGTAGAGTGTTAAGTGTGCCCAGATGTTGGAAAAGATAAGGTTGTCTATACCTGTAGGTTGCAAGTCATACAAAATAAGTTATTGGGTTATAGTTGATTCTATAAGATCGGTTGGACCTTGAGTATCGTACACTCATAAAATCAGTACATGGTGGCCTTCGTACCATGGGTTAGCGCTCGGAACGAAGAGAGGGGTTGTCGGTTGTTCCTGGTGACTTCGGTCCCGAAACATTTGTGTGTTATGGAAGCTGCAATGAGGGACACTTAGCATTGCACATTAACACTAGACATTTCATAACATATCATTGTATTCATTGTTTGAGCACTCATTAGCTCATCTGTTTCACATACTCTCATCATAACCATGTTGCATTAAAACTATCTTACCATATGCCTTTGAATCGATTGTAATATATAATGTTGAGTTGAATGGGATCGTGCTTACTGGGCATTCAAGGCTTGCGTAACTTTCATGTTGCAGGTTGATCTAACTGTATGGAGGTCGAGGACCTATTATTTGGAATAAACCTTTTGTTTGCATTTGTTTACTTTCAATGTTGCACGAACCATGTTTGGAACTTGATTTTGGGTGTAATAGGGCTCTTCTGAAGCCGTCTGATAGATTATTAGTAGTTGACTTTTATTACTTTGCTTCAGCGACTTTGATCGATGAATAAATCCGTTTTTATTTCATCCTTGTCTTGGTTATGATATGACAATCCGCGGTCCAAAAATGGATCCTGAAGGTCGCACCTCGAGATCCGTGCCACCCGACATAGGGATCCGGGTTACGGGATCTGGGGCATGATAGATTTGTATCAAAACTAGGTTTTTAAACAGAGATAGGTTATTAGAATACTGTAGAATTTAGGTCTCACGTAGAAATCTGAAGTTAGGTGAAGGAACATAGAAATCTAACTTAGGTTGTGTGTTGATTGCTTTGATTGATTATAAAGTATATGAATATGAATGCATGCGAACATTAGAATACGAGGAATAGGATTAGCGACTTAATACCTTCATGTGGAATTGTAGATGGCTGGGAGGAAGGGAAGACCAGCTACTAGGGGAGCATCATCCTCTGCTACTCGGGATCGCGAGGAGCCCCAGATTGCAGATGTCTACCAGATACAGGGGGACGTGGCTGCAATGCAGTGGGACCAAATTCATAGGGATGAGACCTAGAGGATGGAGCAGGTGCAGAGAGATCAGGCTCGTAGGACCGAGCAGAAATAGGTAGTCGTGGCGTCGACTAACTGGCTAGAGAAATTCAAGAAGCTATCGCCACCATCGTACGAGGGACTAGGTGAACTGAATCTAGCACAGGACTGGCTGCTAGATGTAGAGTAGATATTCCGGACGATGGAGTGAGGACGATGGGATGCGATTGCTCCTTGCCACCTTTATGCTCAAGGGTGAAGCTCTTCACTGATGGGGCATGGTGGAGAGAAATCTGATCATAGCCTTGACCTGAGCTTAGTTTAGAGAGCAGTTTCTGGAGTCCTACTTGCTAAGCAGCTACCATCGGTAGATGGCCATAGATTTCATGCGACTGGAGCAGGGAAATCACTCGGTGGAACAATAGGAAGCGAGATTTGCTATGATGTCTCGTTATGCGCCTCATATCGTGGCGAACAAAGCGGATAAAGTCACCAAGTTCGAGGAGGGTCTGTGGATAGCAATACAAGACAAGGTGGTACCCCATATGTTCAGGACATATGATGAGGTTCTGAAGTGTGCGCATCACGTCAAGATGGACAGATCAGGCTGCAGATCAGAGGGATTAGCCAAAGAAGAATAAGGGTGGTCGCTTCCGGCCTTACCAGCAGAGATAGGGCCCTGACAAGCGTCAGAGGAATGACAACAAGCCTGTAAGTACTCCTTCTGCTGATTCAGCTATCACTGTGGCACGAGACGTGCAGCAACACCCGTTGCCATCTCGGCATCAGTAGTTCAGGCAGCAAGATCTGTGAGGTTAGTGTGTGTGCTTCAACTGCGGGAAGTCGGGTCACGTGCAGAGAAGCTGTCGCCTTGCGGCCAGGACTGATGGTGGTAGACAAGCTCCTCCTCATCCTGCACAGTACGGTAGAGCCAATGCCATGGCTGGTACCTCATCCGCACAGAGAGATGATCGTGTGTCTAATGCGGTTGTCGAAGGTACATATCTTTTCCATACCCCAACACATGTGCTTTTCGATTCTAGAGCATCACACTCTTTTATTTCCAGTAGATTCATGCTATTGGGCCTACAACCTAGTATGTTAGAGACATCTTTGAATGTGAATAATCCAGTAGGAGGGATAGCTACCTTACATCTGGTATGTCTAGCCTATGTGGTAAGAGTATGAGACCTTAATCTAGAGGCGTACTTGATTGTACTGGATATAGTGGACTTCGATGTAATCTTCGGCATGGACTAGCTTGCTGCTTATCATGCTAGAGTGGATTGCTTCGAGAAGACCTTAGTCTTTGACCTCCTTGGAGGTAGGCGACTTACTTTTCTCGGGGACCAAGAAGGATGAGTATCAGATGGATTTCCTAGGTACAACGGATGTGGGGCAGCAGTTATCCTTGGAGGATATACCCACAGTCCAAGAGTACAACGTGGTATTTCAGGAGATTTCATGTTTGCTACCTAGGAGAGAGATAGATTTATGTATTGAGTTGGTGCCTGGCACATCTCCTATTTCACTTGCGACCTATCGGATGGCTTCGACAGAGTTACGCGAGTTGAAAGAACAATTAGACAGATTGAGTTCGCTTGGCTTCATCAGGCCGAGTACGTTTCCGTTGGGTGCACCAGTTTTATTTGTGATGAAGAAGGACAGATCACTTCGTCTCTATGTAGACTACAGTCAGTTGAACCAGGTCACAGAAAAGAACAAGTACCCTTTGCCTAGGATAGATGACCTGTTTGACCAGCTGAGAGGAGTGCGGTACTTCTCCAAGATAGACTTGAGGTCAGGATAACATCAGTTGAGGATCAGAGAGGAGGATGTCCACAAGACGACCTTTCGCACTCGTTATGGACATTACGAGTTTGTAGTGATGCATTTGGGTTGACGAATGCGCAAGCGGCATTCGTGGATCTGATGCACCGGGTGTTCATACCTTATTTGGACCAGTTTTTCGTTATCTTCATAGACGATATTTTGATTTACTTAAGGTCTAGGGAGCAGCACGATGAGCATCTCAGGATAGTGTTGTAGACACTGTATGAGCACCAGTTATTCGCCAAGTTCGATTAGTGCGACCTCTGGAGGGATGAGGTGAAGTTTCGCGGCCTTGTGGTTTCCAGGAGTGGCATATCCGTGGATTCGTCAAAGGTGGATGCAGTTCTGGGTTGGGTACGACTGAAGAATGCATCAGAGATCAGGAGCTTCCTTGGTCTGGCGGGTTACTACAGGAAATTCATAGAGAAGTTTTCCACCATAGCGGCACCTTTGACCCGACTGACCAAGAAGGATGTGAAGTTTGACTGGGATGATCAGTGTGAGACAACGTTCGGAGAATTAAAGAAGAGGTTGACTTCAGCGCTAGTTCTTGGGATACCATTCAGCGGCCAGAAGATGGAGGTATATACGGATGCATCTCTACAAGGGTAGGGTGCAGTCCTTATGCAGAACAGGAGAGTCGTGGCTTATGCATCACGATAACTTAAGACTCCTGAGCGTAATTACCCTACTCATGATCTTGAGTTGGCCGCAGTAGTCTTTGCCCTGAAGCTATGGGAACATTACCTCTTTGGAGAGGAGTTCGAGTTGTTTTCAGACCATAAAATTCTGAAGTACATCTTCACCCAGAAGGACCTCAACATGCGCCATAGGAGGTGTATTGAGTTATTGAACGACTATATCTTGACACTCAACTATTATCCTGGGAAGGCAAATGTTGTAGCCGATGCATTGAGCCATAGACCTCGTGGCATGCTAGCTCTATTGATGTACCAGGAGTGGACTTTATATCGGTCTGTAGCAGACTTGGGTGTGCGATCAGTGGGTCAGCGTGGAGAAAGTTATCTGTTCAGTATGGTTGCCAAACCCTCTTTGGAACTTCGCATTGCTGCTGTTTAGAGGAATGATCACGAGCTTCAGTTACTAGCAGCCGATAATGGGAAGTCAGAGTGGACTGTGCACGCAGATGGGCTGATCAGATACTTGGATTTTTTTATGTGTGCGCGATCAGCAGCTCATGAGAGAGACTTTGGAGGAATCACACAGTTCACGGTATTCCATTCATCTAGGGAGTACAAAGGTGTACCATGATCTGAGAGTGAACTTCTGGTGGCCTGGGATGAAGAAGGAGATAGATCAGTTTGTAGTGAGGTGCCTCACTTGTTAGTAGGTAAAGGCCAAGCATCAGAGATCAGCTAGACTATTGCAGCCTCTATCTATAGCAGAGTGGAAGTGGGAGCACATCAGTATGGACTTCATTGTGGGATTGCCCAAGACTCAGGGTACACTGGACTCGATTTGGGTGATTGTAGACCGACTCATTAAGTTAGCCCATTTCTTGCCAGTTAGGACTTCAACCACAGCGGAGGAGATCGCTAGGCATTATGTACCGGAGATAGTGCGACTTCACGATGTGCCAGTCAACATAGTTTTAGACTGGGGTTCATTGTTCACGTCGAGGTTCTGGGAGAGTTTACAAAAGGCCATGGGTACTCAGTTAGACTTTAGTACGACCTACCATCGCTAAACAGACGGGCAGACTGAGAGGGTGAATCAGGTACTGGAGGATATGTTGTGGGCTTGTGTGATGGACTTTGGCGGAAATTGGGGAGAACATCTACATTTGGTGGAATTCTAATACAATAACAGTTATCATGTGAGCATTGGCATGACTCCTTTCGAGGCACTGTACGGGAGGCCGTGTCGTTCACCAGTCTGCTGGGCAGAAGTCGGAAAGAGCAGTATTCTTGGACCGGAACTCGTCCAAGAGACTACAGTTAAGGTGAAGCTAATAAGGGAGAGGTTATTGACGGCCCAAAGTAGACAGAAGAGCTATGCGGATTGGAGGAGAAGAGACCTGGAATTCTCAGTTGGAGATCACGTGTTCCTGAAGGTGTCTTCTATGAAGGGTGTAATGCGCTTTGGCCGTAATGGGAAGCTTGCACCGAGGTATGTTCTCTCATTCCAAGTGTTTGAGCGCATCGGACGAGTGGCGTACATAGTAACTCTACATACGCAGTTTTCAGCAATACACGATGTATTCCACGTGTTGTTGTTGCGGAAGTATGAGCCCGACCCGTCACATGTTCTGGACTGGAGTTAGTTGCAACTAAGAAATGACGTATCATACATAGAGCAACCTATGCGAGTACTGGACCGGAAGGAACAAGTCTTAAGGACCAAGACCATTCCTTTGGTGAAGATTCAGTGGAGTCATCATAACGAATCTGAAGCTTCATGAGAGCTAGAATCCGAGATTTGAGAACGCTACCCTCAGCTGGTCACGGATTAAGGTATGCAATTTCGGGGACGAAATTCTTTTAATGGGGGTAGGTTGTAATGACCTAAACTCACTAAAAGGATCTTCTCTTTATTTACTTCATGTAATTGATGATTAGATTTCATGAGCTTATATAGTTTGTTTAATTAATTAAACATAAAGAGTTAAATTAAATATCTAAGTGTTAATTGGGGGATTTTGTGTGAATTAAGAAACCTTAGGGTAAGTTTGTAAGAAGTAATTTAGAAGACCAAATTCAAACACACGAACTGTGAGTTGAAGAGGTCTTGTAGTCGTGTCTCTTAGTAGAGGCTATAGTGGGAGAGAATGTAGGGAATGAACCCCTATAACTCTAACCCATCGTAGAACACAAGAAGAATTGTGTTTGAGAATTAAGAGAAATCTAAGAAGAAAAATTGAGAATAAGAAGAGTCTAAGTTTAGCCATTCATGCAGAAGAAAGGAGAAGAATAAATTAAGGAAGAGAAGGAAAGGAGTTTGCACATTACCCTACTAGTTTCTATCGAAATTATCTGGAACCCAATGTAAGTTACCTATCCTTATTGATTCCATTATGTGCCATGATTTGTGATTAGAAATTCTGAGGAATAATGCATGTTTACCATATGAATTGAGATTTCAATGCTTATTGCATAAATTGTTGTTTTTCAGTGAGTAAATGTACTTTGTTTTCATCCTAGGATGTTAGGATTGATGCACGTGAGATATACTTGAATTACCCTGGAAACGACTTAAGGAAAACCACAAACAGACTAGTCTACCGATGGATCTTGTGTACTTATGTTAGAGTTCGTTGGTGGTCATCGATACACTGACCATGCCACCGATAGGGAATCCTTGTTACCCTTTGGTAGGCATTGGTACGCAGATCGCCCTACCAAAGGTGAGAAAGAAACGTTAACTCGAGTTGATCGGTAGGCGTCGGTACACTGACGGGCCTATCGATGGAAATGTGGATCGAGTTCGTCGGTGGGTCGTACACTGACCATGCCACCGACAGGAGACCTTTGTCACCCCTCGGTTGGCATCAGTACACCGACTGGCCTACCGACAGAAGACTGATGAGACTACAGGTACCCATCGGTACACCGATGAGGGTACCGACAGATTGATATTTTCAGACAATAAGAGGGTTTGGATTGTCAGATTGGTCCGGGCTTTTATGGGGCGATTATAGGAATCAATGGAAGGCCATGGGCATGTGTTCCATTGACGTGTTATGCCTTGATGCCTTTCACTTGAGTTTACTTACTGAACACACACCTTCTATTAGTTTTCAGCTTAGATTATAAATGACGGGCTCTAACGGATTATCTGAGTGTATGGGCGCTTAGGTAGTTTCCGAGGGATCTTATCATTTATAGATTCTAAGTGTCGGATTGTGTAGATGTAGGATTGATTTGAAATGTTAGGATGTGAATGATGGAATCCAATAGATTATCCGCGTGTATGGGCGCATGGATAGTTTCTAAGAGAGATTATCATTTGGGTCTTATGAGTTAATAAAGCATTCATATTGTGTTCATGTAGAGTGTTAAGTGTGCTCGGATGTTGGAAAAGATAAGGTTGTCTATACCTGTAGGTTGAAAGTCATACAAAATAAGTTATGGGGTCATAGTTGATTCTATAAGATCGGCTGGACCTTGAGTATCGTACACTCGTAAAATCAGTACATGGTGGCCTTCATACCATGGGTTAGCGCCCGGAACGAAGAGAAGGGCTGTCGGTTGTTCTTGGTGACTTCGGTCTGGAAACCTTTGTGTGTTATGGAAACTGTAATGAGGGACACTTAGCATGACACATTAACACTAGACATTTCATAACATATCATTGTATTCACTATTTGAGCACTCATTAGTTCATTTGTTTGACATACTCTCATCATAACTATGTTGCATTAAAACTATCTTACCATATGCCTTTGAATCGATTGTGATATATAATGTTGAGTTGAATGGGATCGTGTTTACTGGGCATTCAAGGCTCACGTAACTTTCATATTGCAGGATGATCTAGCTGTATGGAGGTCGATGACCTATTATTTGGAATAAATCTTTTATTTGTATTTGTTTATTTTCAATGTTGTACGAACCATGTTTGGAACTTGATTTGGGATGTAATAGGGCTCTTCTGAAGCCGTTTGATAGATTATTATTATTTGACTTTTATTACTTTGCATCCACGACTCTGTTCGATGAATAAATCCGTTTTTATTTCATCTGTCTTAGTTATGATATGACAATCCGCGATTTAGAGATGGATCCTGAAGCTCGAGATCCGTGCCATCCCGCATAAAGATCCGAGTTACGGGATCTAAGACTTGACATAAACTTATAAAAATAAAATTTTAAGACAATTTGAACTTATAAAAACAATAAGAAACATGAAAAGACTTTGCAAGATGAGATCTAACACTTTCAAATCCTTAAAATCTAGAAGATCAAGAAAGAAAGTGAAAAATATCCCCTTTTTTTAGCTCTGGAGGCGCGTGTTAGCTGATAAAAAAACACAAACAGGCCCTTATTATCGAAAACAGGGCTCGTTTCCTTCCTTGGGCGCAGGTTAGAAAACCTGCAGCCCTAGCTTCTCCTTGCTGCGGCGCCTCGCGGCGTCTTAGCAGTAGGGGCGTGCCGGCGGTTCTCTTGGCCGTCGGTTCTCTCTCGCGAGGTGGTCAGCGTTCGCAGCGCTCGGTGCCTGTCCTGGTGGATATCTCGTTGGCAGATCTCTGCATTGCGATGTCGGGGCGGTCCCGTCGCTGGACACCCCACTGGTTCCGGTGCTTCCAGTACCACAAGGTGTGACCGGTTCTGATGCGCCTCTTCCTTCCGGTGACAAGTCCACCACCGTTTTGGTTGGATCTCCTGTGTCAACGAAAAGCCTTGCCCAGATGGTTGGAGCAGTGGAAAAATCCTCGCACTCGCCACCGATCCCGTTTGTTCCAGTGGCCTTCCGACCTTCCTCTTTACATGAAGGGGAACCTGCGATCAACTTCTCATCATCAGATATTTCTGGGTCGGTTGCCCTTGTTCAGCACTCGCTTGTTACTAAATTCTCAGCTGGCCGCCCGTCGCTGGAGATGATTAAATCTACCATTATCAAATTCTGGAACCTCAATTATGAGGTTCTTGTAGGTTTGATTGGTCCTCGTCACATGCTCTTGATTTACAAGTCCGAATCTGATCTCACAAAAGCATGGACTAGACAGATTTGGGCAATTAACGGACATGGTTTCAAGCTTCTCAAATGGACACCAGAGTTTGATCTGAAGAGGGAAAGCTCGACTTGTCCGGTATGGATTGGTTTATCGCATTTATCGATTAATTTGTTTCAACTTGCTTACTTGAAATTAATTGTTAGTACGGTCGGTAAATTTTTAGCTATTGACAATGCCACCCTACACCTATCTCGACCTAGTTTAGCTCGGGTGTGCGTAGATTGATCTACAAAAACCCCTGCAATATCGTATTTGGATTGGTATGGGACGTGGCGGTAGATGGCAAAAAGTTTTGTATGAAAATGTGCCGAATTTCTGCTCTCATAGCTCCCTTCTTGGTCACGCCATTAGTGATTGTTGGAAGTTAAATTCTAGCAAGTCTCTTCCCGTGGCGGAGGGGAACAAAAACACGTATGAAAAAGGTAAGGCCAAAGTGAATGGAGAACTGGGTACTAGCAATGTAGATATAAAAAAGACCGGCACATGGCAACAATCAAAAAACAAGCAGGTGCTAAGTGAATCATCAAAAGGAAAAAATACTCAAATCGAGCCGGACAATGATGATGATAAGGTTGATAGCTTGATTGTGGGTATAGAACAAGATAATGGAGCTAAGGATGTGAATAAAGAGGGGAAGGAGCAAAGTGACTCTAATTTAGATCATATCCAACATGGGGAGCCCATTCTATCAAAGGACAATTCTTCTATAGGAAGTAATGTGCACAAAACGGACTTAGACCTTCTATCACTTATTGATACGAGTGTCTGAATATTACACTTCCAAAGGAATATCCTGGTCGGTCTAATGATCTTGAAGAGGAGGTTATGGTTTGTCCTCTTTCGGCCAATGGGAAAAAGACGGATGCCTTTAGCATAAGGGACACGGCTATGGCGGCTTTACGGGGCATGCATAATGAGGTATGTAATGTGCATGAATTATTCACTATGCTTCTTTGAATGTAGTAAAAAGAAAAAATAATGCTAAGGAAAAAGGTAAGGAGAAATCTACTCTAACGGCTAGTGGAAACCCTAGTCCTAAGGGGGGTTATTACAAGATCGTAGTTGCGATCTTCCTCTTTGCAAAAGTCCCTATGCATAGCTCCCTTATATGGAACATTCGAGGGGTTGGTAGCCCGAAATCCATTCGACAGATGAAGCATCTCTGCTCACAACACAAGGTTTCCTTCTTGGCCATTCTCGAACCAATGATCAAGTGCTCTTCTATTCGCTAGGTAGCTCGGAAAATTAACTTTTCCAACTATTTATCAAAAAGTGAGGTGAACACAAAAGGTTTGGATTTTCTGGAGGGATAACATTTCTGTTCAATTTGTGTCTGCTTGCCCTCAGTCCATCACGGTTAAGCTCAGTTTTTCATATTCTTCTTGGATTGCTATATGCCTATTATATATGCTCGATGTTTGCTTGTTGAGCGTAGGTATCTTGGGAACTCTTTATCTAATTTTTCTTCTAATGTCTCTTACCCTTGGATCGTTGTGGGGGATTTTAACATGGTGTCTAGTGTAGAGGAAAAATTAGGTGGGATCCCTCTTGATCCGAGAGCCATGGCGGAATTCAATAGCTTCGCCTATTCTTGTGGTCTAACAGATGCGGGTTTCTTGGGCAGCCGTTTTACTTGGTGTAACAATCAAGAAGGTAATAGATGAATTTGGGCTCACTTGGACCGTGCTTTAATTAATTCTTATATCATCAATGATTGGTCCGCTCTGAAATTTTCTCACATTCCACAAGTGTGTTATGACCATAGTCCTTTACTTATTTCAGTTTCTGACCATGTTTTTAATGTCCCCAAACCTTTTAAGTTTCTTAGCATGTGGAGTAACCATGATAGCTTCTTAAACTTAGTTTAACACACCTGTAACTTTGATGTTGCTGGCTAGCCTCTTTTTAAGCTGCACTTGAAACTTAAAAACCTTAGGGATGCTCTTAAAGTTTGGAATAAGAATGTTTTTGGTAACATCTTTCAAAACCTTAAATTAATGGAAGCCAAAATAATTACCCTTGAACATAACCTGGAATTAGGTTGGTCTGATAATCTGCATAGAGAGCTGATGGATACTAAAAACAATTTGCAAATTCTTCTCTCACGAGAAGAATCCTTCCTTAGGGAAAAATCTAGAATCAAATGGTTAAAAGACGGTGATCGTAATTCTAAGTTCTTCCATGCGTCTATTATTGAACGTAGGAAAATTAACATGATTTCTCAAATGCGCTTGTTGAATGGTGACGATCAGACCTTGATCCAACATGATGCTGAAATTTATTTTCAAAATACTTTAGCTTCTGAACCTCATGTGATTCAACCAGATTTATTGGATTGTTTGCCTTCTGTTATTACTAATGATATGAATATGAAGTTATGTGATATTCCTTCTATGGAAGAGATCTCGCAGGTGGTGCATGATATGGACCCTGATAGTGCTCTTGGGCCGGATGGCTTTACTGGGCACTTCTTCATTAGTTATTGGAATATTGTTAAACTTGACGTGTGTGCGGCCATTCAAGATTTTTTTAAGGGGGCATCGTTACCTAGGGCTTATACTTCGTCCAACCTTGTTTTAATTCCTAAAATCCACAAACTTGACAACTTTGCAGACTTTAGACCTATTTGCCTTTGTAATTTCTCTTACAAGATTATTGCTAGAATTTTGAACGACAGGGTATCTCTCTTTTTACCTAATCTGATCAATGAAGAAGAAAACGCTTTCATCAAAGGGAGGTCTATTCATGACAACATAGCTATTGCCCAGGAGATGGGGTTTGAGATTGACAGAAAGAGTTTCGGTGGGAAAATTATCATGAAGGTGGATATGGCCAAGGCTTACGATCGTTTGGAGTGGGATTTTTTGCTCCAAGCCCTTCGTAAATTGGGTTTTTCTCCTACTTGGTGCAAGCTCATCAATAACTGCATCAGTAATTGCTCGTAGTCCCTTCTATCTCAAGGCGTACTTCATGGCTATTTTCGATCGTCTAGAGGACTCAGGCAAGGAGACTCATTGTCCCCTTCGCTATTTATTATTGCGGAAGATGTCTTGAGTAGGAATTTGAAAAACAATTTGAAAACAATAAGGTTGGTTGGTACAAACAAGCTAGAGGTACGTCACTTATCTTTCACCTCTTATTTGCTGATGACATTCTCATATTTTTAAATGGTAAGAAAAATTCGATTACTTGTCTCATAAATATTTTTCATGATTACGAGAAGAGTTCTAGTCTAAAAGTTAACAAGAATAAAAGTTGTTTTATTACTCCTGCTAAAATGCCTGCTAGTCGTACGAATTTATTGCTTCTGCTTCTGGTTTTGTCAATAAAGATTTCCCTTTGACCTATTGAGGGGTTCCTCTCTCTAAAGGTAAATGCAGGATTGCTTATGTTGCTCCTATTATTGGTAAGATTAAGGCTAAGATTGAGAATTGGAAGAATAAGCTCCTTTCTTGGGGTGGAAAAATAACTTTAATTAATAGTGTTTTAGCATCTATCCTGATATCCCGATCCACACTTTATCTGTTCTTTCTATTCCGACTTCGGTCTTAAAAGACCTAGATTGTCTTTTTTCTTATTTCCTTTGGAGGGAAAAGCATCATTGGGTGGGTTGTAATCAAATTACTATACCTAAGGAGGAAGGTGGCCTCGGTTGTCGGCCCCTCAAAGAGGTTATGATTAGCTTACAATCTAAAATTGTGTGGAATGTTCTGAAGAGGAAATCTCTTCTAGCTAAACTTATGCATAGCAAATATATTAAAGAGGCTTCCCCTTGGAGTCTAAACTAGTTTGGTAAGACTTCCGAACCTCGGAAGAGGTTTCTTAATTGCAAAGAGGTTGTCCTGGATAACTCTCTTTGGCTTATTGGTAATGGTATGGTTTCTTTTTGGCATGATCCTTGGTTGGATATTGGTCCTCTAGCCCTTGTTGCCCTTCATGGAGTGGAGACCACTCAAAATATTTTGGTTAAAAATGTCCTTTGTTCTAACCATTGGCATGAAGTTTTTTAGCAGAATAATGTGCCTTTATTTATTGTGAGGAAAATCTTATTATCTATGTTTTACATTGATTCTGATCTTGATAAACTTATTTGGAAACTCACGACTGATGGCAAGTTCAGTTCAAAGTCTGTTTGGGAATCCATCAGGGTCCCATGTAATCCATGGATTTGGTCCAAATGGATTTGGTTGAAATATATTCCTACAAAAATCAGCAGTTTTATATGGAAAATGTTCAAGAATGCTATTCCGTTGGATGCTAAAGTTAAAATGGTGGGAATCAAGTTGTCGTCCAAATGTGTATGCTGCAGAACACACAAAGAAGAAGATTTAAACCACCTTTTTTCTCATAGCGAATTAGCAACAAATATTTGGAGGTACTTTTCCCCTCTTTTTAATATGAATTATCTAGAGAGCAACCTATTCTCAATATAATTCGATTCTGGTTTGCATTTGGAAACACCACAATTCAGATCGGAATATTAAGGAGCCTTACTCCAGTTATTATCACTTGGGAAATCTGGCTTTAAAAAAATCGAAGATTACATGATGGACAGTTAACATCAACAAATAGTATTATCTTCAAAATCTACCAATGGTTGCGAGAAATTTCAGGTATGATCAAAGTTTCTAGTGAACTAAGTTTTACTAACATGCTTTCATTGGATGCTTTGTCTTTCCCTGTGGTTGTACTCAGAAAGAAAGTCATCATTCCGGTCAAATGGCTAAGACCTGCTCATGGTATGATCAAATTGAACGTGGATGGTGCAGCGAAAGGTAGTAGTGGCTTGGCTGGAGGCGGGGGAATCATTCAAAATTTTGATGGAGAATTTCTGTTTGGATTCTCTTACTTCTATGCCTCGGCAACCAACATGGAAGTCGAAACCTGTGCCTTGATGGCCTATGCAAAGCGAGGGATATTGAAATCTCCAATCTTTGTGTGGAAACAGATTCTAAAGTTTTGGTGAAGATTATTAATGGGCAATCTTCCTGCCCTTGGTCAATTTGTCATTGGGTTAAAAGAATTCTGCAGTTCATGCCTTTTATCATTGTTCATATCTATAAAGAGGCAAACTCTGTTGCGGATTCTTTAGCATCTTATGCCTGTTTGCATCTTACTAATCATAATTATGACAACCAAGTTTCTCTTCCCCTGGACTCAAAGATTGCGCTTGGGATGGACAGGAGTGACCTCTTTAATCTTAGGCACTTCAAAGGTTAAGTTGGTCGGTCTGTATTATCCTTTTATTTAAGGAGGTGTCTTCTCATGTATATGGGTTTGTTTAGATTATTTTTGTGTTATTTGCATTTGGGGTAAGGTTCATATGTCCCCCGTTATTTTTTGACATTTTCTAATATACAGGTCTGGGTCATCGCCTTAACCCCCCTCCCTCTGATGGAGTGCTTCTAGTCACTTTGACTAGATGGTATTTTAGTTAAAAAAAAAAATCAAGAAAGAACAAGAACCAACATCAAGATTCTGCAATTCCTGTGAGTTTTCCTTCATTGTCTTGTGTAGTTACTTCTAGCCTAGTATTATAACATGAAGGACTTCTTGTGATTGATATGTAAACCCTTCCTCATATTCTTATAATTAAAACTCAGCAACAAAGAGCCAATAAAGATAGAGTAACCACTACCATCCGTTAAAAGAATTTTTAGTAAGAAACTAAATTGAAAAATTATACAGATATGAACTATCGATTAAAGAACCTATTAAAATATTTTATATGTTTATAATATTTCCCTGTTCATTAGGAGCACAACAAACAAGTTCGAGGTGATTCCGATAAGTACAAAAGAAGTTATAACCAAAATACCAACTATACGTCAAAGTAAAAAAAACCCAGAAAATTGCCCTCGGGTTAAGTTGTCGACCCAAGCCAGTGCGTCATGACCTTGCCAATTCCTTGCCAACAGCAGACCTACAAGCCACCTTTTTTTGACACCTTTTGATACTTGGACCATTTGAACACCTTATTAGTGTAATGTTAGGTACTTTTGAAGAAGTTTTAAGGTTATTAAGACTATAGTACATATTTTACCCCATATTATTAATATAAAAACCATACATGAAGGTTATTTAGACTTTGAAGAACCTTTGGGAGAAATCCTAAGACCAACAAACCATATCCCTGGTTCGGCATACTCACCGTGTATACCGGGAGTCTGCCAATCCAAACCGAGAACACACAGGTAGTTACTATTTGGTGTGTCAACCTAACCAGCACACTGGAACCCTGTCGATTTCCCTTCTTCAACCTTGCTGATTTCGATGTACCGGAAGTTTACCGGTACTATGCCGATTTCCAACTTTACTTGTTTTCCAATTGTAAGACCTTCCACACTTGTAACATGATAAACTTAATGTGTTTGATGTGTTTTCAGGTATTGGGAATACCTCTGTTACAATATGACCTTCCATAACTAAGATTGACCATTTAAGACTCCCCATAGTAGTATGAAATCCTACGATACATAGGGAACTAACCCCACAACACTCTTTACTAATTTAATCTCGTATAATATGCATGATCAGATGTTTTGTATGATGTATAAGCTTGTTAATGTCATAATATGACCTTATATGTGTTTTTGATATTCTTAAGTGATTAAATTGCATAAAAGACCATTAGTTATATGGACATTTCATTTCTGATTTTAATAAGACTTATCATACATAATTATAATATTTACAACTCTCTGATCATACCTACCACTGTATATATATATATATTATTAGCTTAGGATTATGAGAATGAGCTTATATATATGCTATTTTGAATATATGTGTTGTGAAATCATTGTGTACACTGCATTAATAAAAATAGATCTGAATCAATGAGTTGCATTATAATTACTTGGCCGAGATGGCACTGACTTATATCTTATTTAGTTGGAAGCACACTGTGCATAGCCAATAAAGGATACCATCATGACTCATGATATGGCTTTGACCATCTACTTGTCCATTGAGAGACCAAGTACTTTATTTACACCCAAGGTGAGGGATACTCCTCAAGAGACTTATTGGGGTCCCTATCCGAATCATAAGAGTCACTTATATTAGTATTCAGGTAATGTATGTTTCACAAGGGTTTTCATTGGTTGGTGATGCCTTGGGTACGTACCCGTGATCGAAAATAAGAGTGGGGATTGTGCCTATTAGGTCGCAGCCCCTAGAAACTATGTTGCGCCCATAGAATAATTCTTTATCATGGCCGTGTATTCGGGGGATAAATTCACATTAATGAGACATCTTGGGTAATTGGATTGGATCTAATGTGGGACGTACAATATTCGAATACCATACAGCATGTATATGCAGTACATCTGATTGTTGATATTATTGTTGTTATGTTATGTATGATGCACTTGATATAATTAATCATATATATTTTAGGCATTGTAGATCCTAAAATATGACAATGGATATCCTTAGATACAAACCAAGTGAGATTTGGTGAGAGAATAGTCGTTGATTGGTTATTGTTCACATATCATTATTATCACATATGTTTTTTTCCAGATTTATCATCATTGCCATATATTTTCCTTATTTTATCATTATCTCTTTTATTATATATATATATATATATATATATATATATTTTCATAGCATTGGGATATGAGTAAATACCTTGTTTTGAAGGTCTACTCATCCGAGCTTTTAACTTATATATGTTCTATGACATATTTTTAAGGTTAAAGGATGATTGCTATATGATGGAGAGCTATGGGAATAAAAGGGAACTTGAAGATAGAATTTAGATTATAGGGATCATGTACTTAGATTGTAGTTTATTTTCAGTTTAGTTAATCAGAACAGATTGCAACTTTTATTTAAATATTTATTGGAATTATTATATTATCTTCCACTTATGATTTTGTATTGTTTATCCACTCCCGTTGTGTGGGGTGAGAGTTACATTCTAAACCTTTGGGGTATCCTGAGGATCTCTTTAGATTTGGGATTTGACAAGCAGCCTCTATAAAAAAATCCCTCAAAGATATGAAGAAAAAAATCAAAGAAATGGAACAATTTGTTCAACTATTGGAATCAGAAGCAGAAGAAAGAGCAAAGATGATAACTTAATACTCTAGAAAAAAATGTATTCGCAAACGAATCTCCCACCCTTGCCCCCGCATTCTTTGTCTGATTGGTATCAATAAAGAGCTTCTTTTGTGTACAATTTTTCTTGCAGTTTATTTTACGTAGAAATAAATAATGCTTAAGACATGTTCCATTGGATAACTCTTCTTGAGCATTTTTGTCACGACCCAAACTTAAAGGAAATTCACGGGGAAGCCTCTTAGGTTCAAACCGTGACTCTCACCCCATATCCCCATGAGAGTGGAAAGTATTAAGAGCGAAACATAGAAATATCATATAAGACTTTTATAAATTACTTTTACTGAAATTAATCAAAATAATCTAAGTTTATTACATTCAAAAAAATCAATAAATCACAGCGGAAAATAAATAAAGAAATAGCCTATTTTAAATCAATTCCCTATTAACTAACTTATTACATAAATCCAAGTAAATCATCCTTATTACATGTTCTACTAAAATAAACAAATAAATCCTAAATATATCTATTATCTTCATCTTTGACTTGTATTCCACCTTGATCTCCATGGTCCTGCAGTCTACTAACTAAAGATCATGAAATGGTTGCGCAAAGGCGTCAACTACACTTAGCTCAGTAAATAAATAAATTAAACGGTATTTTAGATTGGAATATGGTCAAATCCACTCTCCAATGATAATCCATAGTCTAAAACAGAATATATGTAATATGATATGCAGTGTAATATAATAAATATGATATGCAATGCAATATGAATGCATGTTCAATTATTAATGAATGCAATGCATGCTCATGCAACAATAAAATGGTGATCACCAAGTGTGATCCATGCAAAAACTTATGTTGTTCAATTATGCATGCTGTTTAGAATTCGAATTATGTAAGTCCCACACTAGACCAATCAATTACTGAGCAAGACGTCTTC
>JAUPMG010230220.1:0-14709 GCA_031762675.1 Pachysandra terminalis
CTCATCTGCATAGTCCTTCTCTCTGAAGATTCCTAAGGATCTCCTGTCCCTTTCCTCTCCATTCGATTCTTCGATTCCTGTCCGGTTTTCTGATTCAAGTTCTTTGGTCTTAGGAAACCTCACTTTGAAACGGCCCCTGTGGTTTAGGCCAGAGTGAGACGGGTATACAGATCTGGGATATTCGAGATCGGTGAGCTAATCAGATATTGACACGTGTTCCCTGTAATTAAGTGTTAATCATCTTTTTTATATACCGATTTTTCCGATCAACAGTACTACGTGTGTGCTCAAAATCTAATAATCATCGAGACCAAAACTGTTCTTAATCCTATCAGGACGATATTGGAAAAGGCAAGTTCGGCTCGATTGCAAAATATATTAAAAATAAATATTTTTTAAGTTAAAATTTTAGATATATTTATATATAATTAGAATATATGTGAATGGGAACCGGACAAGTTAGGAATGAGTTGAGTCCAATCCAAATCCGACTTATGGGTTACCTAACCCTAACCGTTAGGAGGGCCGGACTATCCCTTTAACCCGCCTCATTGCCCCCACCCAAAGCCCTGTGACAAACAAGGGCCAGTTTAAGTTGAAAAGACATGTTTGGCGCGGTACACCGTACCATCTATCATCCATGATAGGCCCATCATGATCCGACAAACATCATTCATCGGACCTTTCTTTGAAATGACCTTTTTTTTGTGGGGGGTTCGAGAGAGTCATGATCAATCCATGTTCTCTACAGTTGATCACTGCCGTACATTTGACTACTATACTGTCATAAAAGCGATAAGGAACAGAGTCTCTGAGAACCCATCGCCTCACAATATCTTCTCTTTTCTTGGATAAAGCCTTTGCAAAATAATTAGGCTGGTGGGTCTTACACTCTTTACTTTACTTTTCTTAATGGTCGAATCAAGGACGGTTCACGTTTGAGCCATAAGATTCGACGGGCAACCACATTTTCATACCGTAAAAGCTATATATTATTTAGAAGGAAACTAAATTAAAATGAAAATTTTAGTAAAATTTAATTTGTATATATATATATATAACGAACTCGAATGCTTTTATTAGTAGAATAGTAGTTCGCTAATATAAATAAATTAACAAAGATAAAGTCCAAAGAATTTGTCTCAACATAGTCTAAATCGTTGTACAGCTATTCTCTCTAATATAACTTGTAGATAAAACAAAGTAAAAGAGGGAAATTTGACATACCAAAGTGTGCCAACAAGAATGCACACCTTTGAGTATAAAACCTTAATATTTGAGGTACACGAGTCTCTCTTTTGTTTCTCAAATGGTCAGATAAGTCATCACTTTTAGTCTCTTTCACGTATATATGAGTTATATATCAAGAAGATTGGATCTTCCCATTTTTTAATCAGCTTTCCAGTTGATCAGATGTCATGATTTGAGGGCATCAGGGGCAGAGGCAAGAATTTTTTTTTACGAGGGCCAGAGTAACTAAAGTGGCAATTTGGATCAATATAATACACGCACAGAAACACGCGCAAGAGGGGTTTTGAGGGTCTAAACAGCCTTTTATGGCCAAAAAATTGTCTGATCATGGATTTGCCTTGAGATTTGTAGATCTTGTCAAGATTTTCCCAACTGCTTTTGATTGGCCTAATTCCGACTTCGGAGTATAAAGTTACGCCCGTTTGAAGTTGTATGTTGCATGTTGGGTTTTTAGCGACAGTTTAAGAGAAAACTACTTTAAATGTTATTTTTGTGGTGATTCCTAATCGACCGCCGATATCGATAAATTGTATTAGTCCACTGAGTGACGATATATGAGAAAAACCGCCGCTAAAAGTCTTTTTAGCAGCAATTTAAGAGAAAATCACAACTAAAAAAATTCCGTGCTACGATCGTGAAGCGGCTGCCGCAATAACCATTTCTAAGGGCAAAACTTACACCGCCGGAAAAATCATATTTTTTGTAGTGTCATTAATTTTTTTTTCCTTGTAAGATGAGGAGAATTGTATTTTTTTAGCAAAAATTATGAGTTTGGAAGAAATTAAAATTTAGCTTTGTTATATTGGTACTGAGAGAATCTATAATTACCAAAAATCATTGGAAATTTTACTGTGTTATTTTGTATATATATAGTGAGAGAGTGAAGAAATTGAAATCAAACTTTGGTTCTTGGGTGTAATGAAAAAAGTTTATAAACATAAGAATAAATTTAAAACTAAAAATATATGGAGGGTTAATAGATTTTTTTTGGTAGGGTCTAAGTAGTAATACTTTATATTAGGGGTGCTATTGAAATAATTTAACAAAATTTAAAATGGGGCTACATGTCACTTGATTTCAAGTGAACTTGCTCTGGAATGGGTTGCCTTGAGATCCAAGAAATTACGGATCTATAATAAATGTAACATTCATGTGTATATATCTAAAGCAATGTAATCCATTCTTATCTATACCATAAGGGAAAAATCTCCTCTAGTAAAATATATAAACATATATAAGTTTTTGAGGTCTTATCACGTGAGTGCTTGGGGATTTATTGGAATCATCTTTGAATAAATGAATCATTCGAATTCCAACAAAATACTCTTTTGGCTTTCGTTCATCTTCCAGGGAACCTTTTTGGTATGTTGACATATATTCCTTCGAGGGAAGTTAGAGTAATTGTGTACATCTCACAAGATGACCAATGTATTATCGAATTATCTATATAAAGGCCTTATATTTAAGACCTTTAGTAGGCAATCCATTTTCATGGTCAATAGTCCTTAAAAGAAAGAGTTATCATAAAATTCTCCAAGGTTCTAGGTCAAATAACTAATTCAAGTGACCATGGATTGAACTCACTGAACTCGGGTATAAATGTGTTTCCTTTGAATTTTCCTTTAAAGTAAAGTGAAATAAAGTTTCACATAGTTTGTAGTTGTTTCTAGAAGTGTAATCCGAAGGTGATATATGGGAATGAGTAAATAAACATTCCTTCAAAGACTTCTCTAATAAAGATTCCTTCAAAATCATTAAGCTTTTAATCAAGTCCTTTGAGAGTAACAAGTTCATATTTTGTCATTCAAAGAGGACAAATCCATAGTCTTTTGAGGCTGACCAACCCTTGGATGAATTGGCTATCTCGTAGTAGTTAGCTTAGCGAATTGACCATTTTCAGGGTAGTTAGTATATGCAGATCTATAGTAACAATTACATCCTTCGAAAAAGTTACTTATTGAATAAGTAACTAACAGGATAAAAACGTTAGAGATTTTTTTATCAGACCTAAAGATCATTAGGGTGATGACATTGCCCAATAACATGGTCAACTCGATTTGGAGTTCACATGCACAAATTAATGCGAGGAGCAGATATCACTACAAAAAATAATGGTTTTAGCGATTCCGTAACTGGCGGTTTATGCATATCTATAGTAACAATTCTATCATTTGAAAAAGTTACTTATTGAATAAGTAACTCTAACAG
The DNA here is from genome assembly GCA_031762675.1 of Pachysandra terminalis. NCBI lineage: Eukaryota > Viridiplantae > Streptophyta > Magnoliopsida > Buxales > Buxaceae > Pachysandra > Pachysandra terminalis. The sequence goes on from JAUPMG010230220.1 coordinate 3,460, forward strand.
GATAAAAACATTAGAGATATTTTTTATTAGACCTAAAAATCATTAAAGTGATGACATGGCCCAATAACGTAATTCACCCGATTTGGAGTTCACGTGCATAATTAATGGAGGGAGCAAATATCACTACAAAAAATAGAATCATAATTGTTTTAGCGGCCCCGTAACTGGCGGTTATAAAGAAACCGCCGGTGATTTTCCAACTCAATCAGATAAAACGAAATCCTTTCCCTTTCTCGTCCCACTCTTTTTCTCGAAGTCCTTCTCCCTTTCTCGTCTAACTCTTCTCCTGAGATCTTTTTTGAATGAACCCTAACACTAAAGTTTAGATAAAATCAAGTTTTCAATTCCATCTAACTCAAAGCCCATCTTCTCTCCCTTTCTGGTCTAACTCTTTTTCTCCAAAGTTTTTTTTTTCTTTTTTTTTATATGAGCCCCAACCCTAAAGTTAGATAAAACCAAGTCCTCTCCGATTCCATCCAGCTGATAGATCCAAACCCTAAGCCTAAAGTTCTATGTTTATTATTCCAGAATCCAGACAAAAGAGCCGGCTGAGGATCGATCGACAACACTAGCTAACACCATTGAAGGAAACTGGGTGGTGAAAAAACCAAGCCGCAGCAACGAAGAGTTGGAGTCAGATCAACATCTCGGGATCGCTCATCAGATCAAAGAATCTGATTTTACTGTACTTTTTCGATCAGATCGTCAATTGATCCCTCATCAGATTGGCCTGATATTGGCATCTTCTCCGTATTTTTATCTTTGGGATCTGATCTTGCTCTATTTTTTTTATCAAATCTTCGATCAGTCTGTCATCAGATGAGTCTCTGATCAGATCGGTCTGTGAGTAGCTTCTTATTATGTTTGTTTATATCTGTAAAGTGAGTGTCTCGAATTCAGATCCCGTGGGCGACCCGCTATTCCGTTTATTATGCCCGACCGACCCGTGCTGATCTGATTTATGGTGGATTCTGATCCGACCTGGTTCAAGTTTGTAAGGAGTTTTTAATATATTAGGGGTTTTTTGTACCAGAGAGCTCATTACGTAATCTCTCCATATTTTTCTCTCATAGTATAATCTATTCCGATTTTCGCCCGTGGATGAAGGCTTTCGCTTATGTGCTTGTGATCTCTGGTATTTCTTTACTTGTTTCTTGCTTCTTTGTCATTATCAGATTCATCTAGGGTTTAATCACAACAATATCTTTGAGCTGATGACTTGTTCCTTCTTTAAATTTGCACTTAGTCTTCTTCATCATTATATTTCAATCAAGAAATCTCTGAAGTTTTTGGAACATATTAATGGTTCTTTCTCATTTTTCTTTCCCCTGTATATGCAGATCCATACCTCAACACTTATGCAGGAACAATGTCTCCTTTTGAGCATGGAGAAGTGTTTGTCTTAGATGATGGAGGCGAGGTACAGAAAAATCCTTCATCCTTTGAGAGGAATTTATAGTCTTAACAAGATGATCCAGTTTTATGATTTGAACATAAACATGTTTTGGTGTGCCACCAACTTCATTATCACCATCCTATCTGCTAATTTTTGTTTTTCTATATATCTCTCTGACAATATGATCTCTTTGAAGAAAATTATCATGTTATAGCAGCAAAGGATGACCTAGTTTTCTGTTTGGAAGGTGGATCTGGACCTAGGAAACTACAAGCGGTTCCTCGTTATCAAGTTGACCTGCGACAATAATATCACCACTGGGAAGCTTTATCAGGTAATTTATCAATTGTACATCGCCTTGTGGGTGTCATTTACTAAGAGTTATATGTCCTTCACTATGGAGTCTGAAGATCATATGACCTGGCCATAGTTTCCGAAGTTAGTAAGCCTTTTCCATGATGTGTTACAGTCTGTTATTAACAAGGAGAGAAGGGGGGATTATCTGGGAAAGACTGTGCAGGTCTATCTATTATTATTGAATTTGTTTTGTACTTTCTTTATCAATGTCATTTTTTTTTTTTGGGAGGAGGAACTAATCTCCAGACCCTTTTACTCCTTTCATAGAATGGATTGAGCGAGTAGCAATGATTCTGGTCAACGGCAAAGATGGTCCAGCTGATGGTTGAGCGAGCTAGGAGCAACATGTTTTTATTCAGTGTACATTGGCTTCTATAATCCCTTGGTTAGCCTAAACAACCACTTCTTTTTGGTGCAGGGGACATTGAATCTATGCCATTTATTGAGGCACTGGGTAAGTTTTCATATCACGTAGGTAAAATTGTTCATTCACCTTCTTGTGACAGTCTCACATAAATCAGTTGCTTTCAGATTACTTAAATATTAAACCCTCTGCTTCTCATTTTCCTTTGTCCAGGCCTGGAAACCTTTTCCTGGTTCATGTCAGCCGTGTGCCTATTTTACGTTGTCGGTTCCATGTACATTAATCCAGAGAATATCTTTCCTGAGCTTTATGTTTGATTACTAAAGTTTTATGGTGAGTTCTAATAATCTTAAGTTCACAAATTTGATATGTTATGCTAGCTTAGTTCTATGCATACTTCTAATAAACATAAACACTGAATTTTGTTAGTAGTTCCTTTATTGGATATTTTTCATTTTGTTTTTAGAGGATTGCTGAGTGCCTTTGCTTATGAAGATGAAATGTATAAACACAGCATAGATTGATATGTGAATGGATAAGCACAGTGTAGATTAATATATCAGTGGACAACTTAAGAAATTGCTTTTTTGTTTTAAAGTTATTGAATGAGTATCTGAAATCATAATCACATGATTTGATATTTAGAAGAGATGCTTTTGGTTGCATCTCTTCATACCAATGTTGACTGACTCAACATTATGGTAAGAGTGAAACCATCTTTTTCTTTCCCATACTTCATGTTTTTTGACAGTAGTTAGAATTTAGAAAGCCATTAAGACTCACCAGTTATGAAATATGTAATCTGCTTGGGTAAGCCACTCGTAACTTTTTTTTTTTCAAATTGCAATCAAAAGAACTTAGTGTTGGCATCAAGAATCCCGCTCCACCATTTTAATCCTATTAGAAAGCCATGTCTTCACTTAAACTGGTACTCTTTCCAAAAAAACATCCACCAATTTCATCCATACATGCCCTGTTTGACATTTTCTCCGACTTATGTTGTGATGATTCTCTAGCAAAGTAATTCTGACCTCATCTCACATGAACAGTATCATGTGCATGACATCATAAGACATCATGAAAATGGGCAGTTTCTTTTCTTTTTTTTCTTCTTTTGGTAGTTGTTCCATGTAGTGATATCTGCATGTGTGGCACTAACTCACTCACACTGAGTCATACATAGATCCATGTCATCCTTGTAAGCTACTCTGTGCATGTTTCTTGATAATAATTGTATTTAAAAAAAAATGATGGAGAGAGTTTAACAATCATTGCCAAAGTTGGGTTGTTCTTTCTATATCTATCAGTCTAATCTAATAAATATATGTAGGCAAGGGTGGTGGGTTTCAAAAAAGAAGTGGCTTTCTTTTCTTAACTTTTTTTGGCTTGATATTGGTGGCCTCATTCACAAGAGATTGACTTGTACTTTTGGCACTTATGGGGTACCACCATCCTTTGCTTTCCTTGGCAAGTTCTTAGAAGTAGAAGAATTTGAGACAAACAAAACCTGTTAAAAACAATAATGGTGCTTCAAGTAATCTCAATGGATTGAAAAACTGGTCTCTATAATGGTGCTTCATTATATGGTGTCATCTTACATCTAATTTTTTTTTTTTTTTCCAGTTTGAATGAATATTTTGGCATTGAGTTTATTATTATTTGTGAGTATTTCTCGATAATGTGCAGATATGTGAATCTTTTGACTTCAGGTCCTTCCCATGCCATTGACATAACAAGAAAGGTGTGCATGTATTCTTCCTTTAATTGCATATGAATGAGCTCAGTTTGGAGGTTTTGACGTACTAGTATATGATATAATGGGTGTAATGGTATGCTGTATGCAGGCTATACAGGAGGGTGCTGATGCTGTGATAGTAGTTGGAGGTGATGGTACTCTTCATGAGGTGTGAATTGCTTCATCTTTTGATTCATTTCATTTCGATAATTATTTGCTACAACATATTCTTCTTCTTCTTCTTTTTTATTTTTTATTATTTTTTCCCCTTCTGTTTTGCGTCATTGTCCTAGTGGTTTATACATATTGAAAACCAATCACTAAAGTCTAGAAAGTAAACTGTAAAAGTCTCTCTAGTGTCTTTTGAATTAAGACTCCTTTTGTTAGAATAGGTGAGGGAAAAGTACATTCTTGGAGTGTGGCTTCTCATTTGGTTAGGATTTGTTTTAGAAGCTGGACTCCCTGAATCTTCCTTGCATATGTAAGATTCCTAATAAGAAGTATGTTTGGAACAATGCTTAGATGATCCTGAAGTGATGGGGAGTGCCTTAGATGATCCTGCTGATCTAAACATGACCAAAAAAATTATTTTTAAAAAATCATAAAAATTTTTAGGGGTTTTCGCTTAGTAAGAAACTATACTGGTTTGTGCTAATATTTACATTGCATCGTCTGTTATGTGAATCATTGCAACCTTTTCCTTTGGATTGCAGGGGAAAGTCTTGAGAGAAAAAGAATCAACAAAAAGTGATTGGAAGCAGAAGGTTACAAAAGGAATCATGGATTCTGGGAAAGCATTGAAGGGACATGCAAACAAGGTTTCTCATCGGATACGGCAATGGTGGGGAGGGAAGAAAAAGGTTTCATCAAGGACCAGCACTTCTGAGCTTTAAAACTCATTCCAGGAGAGGAGCACAGAGGGTTCCCACTTGTTTCGTTTTCTGCTTCTTTGTTCTGTTGTTTATTGCTAGAACTGTTAAATTGGGCAATTGTTGTGGGGAAATTAGAGCCTAGTCAGTAAAACTGTTAAATTGGGTAATTGTTGTGGGGGAAATTAGAGACTGTTCAGATATAAGGGATTTGGATAACTTGAGTAAACAATTTTGAAAATTTTGTAAACCATTCAAATATAAGGGACCATCAACTGCAAATCTTACTTTGAAACTTGAAGTTGTAACAGGAACAATAATGTAAATATTTTGTATATTTTTTTAAATCAAATAATCATTAGTGGCGGTAGAAAATGTATACTTTTTACCGGTGGATTTGGATTTTACCCCGGTACAAGCCTATTTTTTTTTTTTTTTTGGGCAGTGTATATTGTTTTAGGAAGATTCGAAGCTTTTAGTCATATCTTATAAATGGGTTTTCCCTTGATAAGATTATGACACACTTCCGATGTGATTAATCAAACCGCCTCATCATCAATACCCTTTCTCTTCTTTTGATCAATTTCCAACTAACATAACACAATCTTGTTATAAAAAAAAAATCGCAAGACATAAATTGGAGATCTAAGCTATATTAAATGTGGAACAATTCTCTAATAATGACATTGTTTATTTTTTTCAATAATATATGTAGGTGGGTTTCTGGTGAACACAATTTACGTATACCGAGACTAAATAGATACTTTTTACCGGCGGTTCTAAAGCAGTAGTAGCGGCGGTTTTGGGTTTTACCGGCAATTTTTGACTGCCGGTACAAGTCTATTTTTTGGGGGGTAGTGTATATTGTTTTATGAATGATTCGAAGCTTTTGGTCATATCTTATAAATAGGTTTTCCCTCGTTAAGATTATGACACACTTCCGATGTGATTAATCAGACCGCCTCATCATCAGTACCCATGTTACTCTTCTTTGATCAATTTCCAACTAACAAAACACAATCTTGTTATAGAAAAAACTCGCAAGACATGAATTGGAGATCTAGTTATATTAAATGTGGATCAATTCCCCAACAATGACATTGTCTATTTTTTTCAATAATATATGTAGGTGGGTTTCTGATGAACACAATCCATATATGTCGAGGAAGCTTAAGTGTTCTCCTATGTATCTCAAGGTTAGGGTAGTTAAATTTGACTCCGACCTACATCACGATTGCTAGGACAGCACCCTGTCGGGGCCTCCAGTTGGTTCGAGCTCCTTCCCTTGTCGGGGTAGCTGGGGATCCCAACATCAGCCAGGGTCCTAGCGGAGCATTTTTTTTTTTTCCAAATTTTCTTTCTCTTATTTTAACTCTTTTGGACAAAGCTTCTATCTCGGTTCTTCTCATGACATTTGCTAACGAATTTGAGACACCAAATAAGATCATCAAAGTCTCAGTTCGTTCGTCAAGTTGCTCGACGAACCCAATTACCTGACCATACATAAAAAGTTATTAATATCTCAAACTTTATTTAATGCCAACTTGACAGTCTAATAGGTAATGAGATGATTCGAGACCAGCCACGTCACCTCATTATGTTGACATAACATCTTACCAAAAAAAATCATCAACAATATATAAAAAGAGAGACGTTTGGAATATAATAGTTGGTTTAACACCCGTACCGGTTGGTTGTTTCTGTTTTTTTCGGCTCATAGTAACCTAGGTTGATCCAACACGCTTTGAAGTTGGGTGTCTTGGGTGAACCAGTTAAATCATCCGGTCCAGAGCCATTATCTAGAACATTGGTTTCACAGGTATGATTAGTTCAGAGTAGAACCATTTTACCCAAAAAAAAAAAAAAAAGTTCAGAGTAGAACCCACGTATATATAACTGAAATTAGTATAGACAATAGAAGACAAAGTTAAACAAAATAGAAACATGCTCAGAGGACCTCAAACTATTCCATGAAGAGACTGTTATTTTTCCAGACCCCAGAAATTCCTTGTTTGATTAATGGGGTTGGCAGCAAGCAATGGATGAGAGGACCCTTTATTACAAACTGAAAAATTGCATTCTCTTAAAACTTTTAAATGGTAAGTTGCTCACACATTTAGATTTAGAACCTTTCTTCTTAATGAAAGCAAACATCATAAACTTTATTCAGCTCAGATCTTTCCTTCTTTCTGTCAGTCTAGTCTGCTTCTTTCTTTAACCATACGTGGGGTCCTGGGATTCACACCATGAAATGACCATAAACTATTTTTCAACACTTGAGTTTCTCTCTCTTCTCTTTTTCATTTTTTTTTTGGGGGGGTGGAATGTGAGGCCATGTCCCTATATCCTTAAATCTCACTCTATACACAATCTAAATAGTACTATTGGGTAGAAGAAAAGGACGAGATTTGTTTACTTACTGTTCATAGGAGAGAGAGAGAGAGACTCCAATCACATCCTACAAAGGGCAGGTGAAGGGAGAAATTCTGCAGTAGTGGGGGGGCTAGAAGAATAGTTCCAAATCCTTAAGTCGGCCATTAAATTGAAGTGGGCCCAGACAATCACCTAACCGGAGCCTTTTTATCACATCTTTTCTGAGGACCCATTCAAAGCCTCTCTATTTTTCTACTTCTAAAACTACTACTTGTATTTGTATGTTATAGTTCATGATCTCATCAATCCCAAGACAAAAACACACCCAACAGCTCAATCTAACACACACAGTCCCGCATTTGCTTCTCCATGTTTCCACCTCTCATTCACAACAACATCCTTAATATTCCTTGCAATTATATCCATATCTATCATACATTTAATCTCTCCTCTTTAGCTTTACAAACTAATTCTTTCTCTCTCACACCCTCTTATTCCACTTGGGTTTCTCCTCTTTTTTCTGTTCTCCTACTCTCTTCTCTAGTTTGAGTCATTTTTTATTTTTTTTTTATCTTGTTCTTCTAGTATTTTGAGATGGGTCATTGTAAAAGACCTGTAATTCTACTGTTATGGCTTCTTCTCTTTGTTTTGCTCTTCTTTGTTGATCATTGCCATGGCTCAAGAAACACTCAAGTTCTTAAAGCTAAGCCCAGGTTTGTGAATCCACGCTCCTTCTTCGGGTACTTACCAAGAGGATTTCCAATCCCACCTTCTGGTCCTTCAAAGAGACACAACGACATTGGCTTACGAAGCTGGAGATCACCCTGACAGAGATGAAGAATATAGCTGATGTGGGTTTTCTTTCTTTTTTCATACAAAAACAATGGGGATTCTTTTGTTGAGCTTTGATGGTTTGTTTTAGAAGTTGGTATGGTTATGTTCAAGTCTTTCTCTTCTTTAACTCAAAAGGAGAAAATTTTAGCTGGATATTTAACTTGGATTCTTTTGAAGTGCAACAAGAGAAGCAGTTCTCTTTTTTATACTCTCTAGCAATGACACAAGATATCCAAGAATTGTAATTTTTTTTTTTTTTGTGGGAGAATTTAGAGCTTAATTCATACTTTTGTATAGAGAGGAGATGATGATACAAGAAAATATTTAGTTGTATAAAAAACGCTCTTCTTGTTTTGAATTTTCTTTCTTTTTTGTTCATTGTTCAGTCAAATAGCACTTTTGATAATGTTAATAAATTTGCTAATTTTTCAGGTGAAAAATGCTCATTGGCTTAGGGCTATTATAATTTGATGGGTCTTGTCATATATTTTAAAGTAAATAAAAAAATTGAATTCTCTTTCCTTTGAAGATGGCAATAGCTCAAGTCCTTTTCACATGGCTAGTAGCTACTGTTTCTTGAGTAGTTTGAACACTATGCGTGCAAGAACAGAAATATTGACAATTAAGCTTCACTGACGTGATCCCTTGTGTGTTTGCAGATCTCTTCGATTTGATATATATATATATATATATAGTATTCAGATAGGTGATATGTCTCCCATTTCGTATTTCTCCTATAGAAATTAATGAAATTTTCTATTTTCTTTTCTTGGTAGAATTTAATCAGAAAATACTCTAAAATTTTCATGGAAAATGATGGGATTACCATTTCCATCTTCTTTATTCAGTGGAAAGTGTAATAATGCGAAAATATCATTATAAAGGAGCAGAAGAAAATGAATACGAGCACTAGCCACTGGGCTGATTGATATTATTGGCATTATTCAAGTAATTATGCCAAATATCAGAAAGAGAAAGCAAATTATCTTATGGGATGAGAAACACGTTTCTCCCATCATGTTCAAATGCTTCTATCACTTTATGATATCAAATTGAAATCCTCCATTGGTGGGGGAGGGTGGGTAAGCCTGAGACCAGTTTAGTTAACAATTTCTCTTTAGGAGGCCGGTCCAGTTCAAATCGTGGTTCAAAACAAGGCAATCAGGCGACATACTGGTTGATTCAATCTGCTTTTTATAGGTTCATACCAGTTTGATCCTGTTCATACTGGTTTAATAACCAAACCAAACCAACATTCAAACCAAATTGTTGAGATGTTTGGATTGCGGTTCACTCGATTCGACCATCCTGTGCAGTCCGATTTTTGAAACATTAGTCCACACTAGCAGCTTAAAATTAGGAATTCTACACTAACCAGTGTTGCATATATATATATATATAATAAAAAAATTAAAAAAAAAAATCATTGTCCCTAGATTAGTCAGTCTAAATGTTATTTATTTTTCTAATATATATTTATATGTTTATTAGGTAAGATCAGTAGGATACAAAGCATTATAAATTAAATTTGAAGGCCTTTGTTAATGGAGGGAAATTGTTCAAATCCCATGTGGGTTTGGTCATACTCCTTCCATATAAATTTCCACATATATTAGAACCTTCCCTGGAAATTTGGGGGATCTTTGCATTGAAGTTTGTTGGGTTGACATGTGAAGGCCCTGTTTGGTTGTCGGTCGGTGCAAGAACAAATTTTATATGTAGAAGCATAAGAGCAAAATTGTATTTATTTCTTGTCAAATATGATATTTATTCATTTCATTCTCATTTGGAATGCAATGTGTCCCCCCTTTGTTGAATTTATTAGACTTGAGACTAACATCTTATTTAATTTGTCTCTAGTTTTCTGTTAAGTCAAACCAACCAACCAACCAAAACCCTTCTCAAACAGATCTAAAAATGAACTTAGAAAGAAAATGCAATATGTAACAGATGAATGTAATATCTGCAAAATAAAAGCTACCCCTATTTTTTTTTCCTTTCTTTTTTAACTTTGATCAGTAAATTGTATGAATGTATTATCTAAACTTACTCTTAGTTCTTACCATATCAACTCTGTGGTGGTAATTAATTAAAAGACAACATTAAGAACGTGCAACTTGTCACATATGTGCCTGAATATCAAGAAGAGTATGTTAGATCAGCTCCCACCAATCTGGATAGTACTCGTCTACGGCATCCTTCTTATTGCAGTTGAATTCTCTTAGTATTTGTATGTAACAAGAAGCATGGGAAAAGAATGAAGTACAATACTTGGTTTCCTTATGAAGGGTAGGAATTATGAGATCAAATCCCATGATGTAATTAGGTTTCCTTACAGTCCTCCAAGCAAACAGCTTAGATTCCCATCATCGGTCAATGATCTACTGTTAAAAGGGTCTATATGCATTTAATCTTTGCTGCTTGGTTCATCTTTGAGGTTATATAAGCCCAATGTATGGTAGATGATTTAGAGTTTGAAATTGATTGGACAAATTTATCAGGATTCAGGGGCACAGGCATTGATGTAAACTAAATACCTTGAAGAGTTAAAACCTAAATGAAAAGGAGTATAGCTTAATTTCAGGGATTCTTAATATCTTGGAGTGGAGGGTTAAAACCTGAATGTAAATCTCAGTTACCAAATAAAGGGTAACAGAGTATATCATAATTACAACCCATAAAAATCAAAAGTAAGAGAGTATATCATAATTTCAGGGACACTTGGCTCATTGCTTCCTAAGGGCCAGTAAGCGCTTCCTAGACCTAAAAGGGCTTCCTATCCAATGCTTGAGTTTTATTTTTATTTTTGATGAATAATGAAGAAATGCTTGAGTGTTTGGTGACACTTCAGAAAGCTACTTTGGATGGAAGCGCGCTTCCTCAGGAAGCCCATTTTGGTGAAGCAAATATGGGGCTACTGTTAAAAACTGCATTTACAAGCTTAGACATGTTCTAAATTTACGTAAAACTTTTAGGATGACAAAATTACCCTTTGATTTCTATTATACATTCTTTAAAACGACAAAAATATCCATCAAGCCTAAAATTTTTATGTATAGGGGCATCCTTTTATATAATTTTTCTCACCAAACATAATTTTTAACCAATGACTTTGATTCAAAACCCTTTTGAACAAAGGCATTCACATTGAAGCCCTTCCATTTTGGTGAAGCAAATATTGGGCTACTGTTAAAAACTGCATTTACAAGCTTAGACATGTTCTAAATTTACGTAAAACTTTTAAAATGACAAAATTACCCTTTGATTTCTATTATACATTCTTTAAAACGACAAAAATATCCATCAAGCCTAAAATTTTTAT
>JAUPMG010230328.1:0-23136 GCA_031762675.1 Pachysandra terminalis
CTTATGACAATGCAAGGATCTATAAGGAGAAAACAAAGGCCTTCCATGATCGACATATCTTACATAGGTCCTTTGAATCGGGCAAAAATGTGTGGTTGTTTAACTCCAAACTACGCCTTCTTCCCGGTAATCTCTGTTCTAGATGGGATGGTCCTTACATTGTCATCACTGCCTTTCCACATGAAGCCATTGAAATCCAGGACCCCAAGAATGACACCTTGATGAAAGTCAACGATCAAAGGCTGAAGCCTTACATAGAGGGGACTGTGCATATTGAAGATGTGAAATCCGTCAACTTGACGATCCCATCTACTTGGACTGATTGGAGTCTGGTTACGTCGGGCTATGGAAGTTAAACTTAGCGTTTGTTGGGAGGCAACCCAACCTTAGTTAGGCTAGTATTAGACTAGTATTAGTTTAGATTAGTTCAGTTTCTGTCTGTTTTACTCTCTGCAGTCGATCGATCGCAATTCGAATCGAGCGGAATTGCGATCGAGCGCATTTCTGCGATCGATCGCACTTGGGCAGCAGGTCAACACGTGTGCGATAAGTTAGGTTTTATAGGGTTTTCTTTTTAGGGTTCTTCATTTAGCTCGAGCGCATGGGTTCTCTTATGGGTTCAGCTACTCCCCTAACTCCCTCCTTGCTAAATCTTCTTCCTTTTTGTGCTAGATCTTGTTTAAAATAGGGTTTTCCTACAAAAACCTATCTTTTTTTTTTCAGATTCACTTCCCCAGATCGATCGCATAATTGCGATCGATCACAGATTTGCCCAGATCGTTCGCAGAGCTGCAATCGATCCACTGTAGCCCAGATCTTAGCTTTTTGTCTTGCTTCTCTCCCTTAGTTTGCATTTTTTCTGTACCATTTGCTTGAGTATCCATGGCAAGCCCCCGATCAGAGTTTAGAGTTTCTTGGAGACACCAAGAACTCAGGCCTGAAATGGAATTTTTTGTATTGAGCAATTTCAAGCTTCACCCCGACACCAAATGGGTTGTAAAGCAATTACGAAATAGGGGGTTGACTGCTTTATTCGCTCCAGTGAGGGAAGTAGCCCATCAACGTCATGTGCGATTGTTCTATCAGAACATGCACATGAACAATGATGGAATACTTTCCTCTTCCATGGAATCACCATATTCAACGCGGACATAGCAGATGCTTCGGGCTGCCCACTGTACAACCCACTTAGGCGTAACGGGAATCCCCGTTATTCGCCTTTTCCTGGTAATATTTATCTCCATCATATAGTAGACGAGATGTGTGAGGGGCGGTATACTGATGGAAACCGCAGTTGCACTTCTCGGCCCCAGTTACCTCCTCACCTCTGGTTCATCGATACGGTGCTCCAGAAGAATGTGTGCCCCCTAGGGCACAAGACCCAGAGGAGGGGGGATTTTCTGGATAAATTATATGCATTCTATGAAGGATACTGGTACTCAGTTCCCACACTCATATGGGAACAAATGCGGACTGTCTGGGAGAAATTAGTTTCTAAGAGGGTATTGACGGCCAACTCAATTAAACTACCCTTTCCCTTTCTCATTACTGAGTTACTTATTAGGAAAGGGGTAGTTATTGAGGGTAGAGACTACGCTCTGCGTACATACGACACATTTGGCCTACGTCAGTGGCAGCCGAGTGTTTCACATATGAGGCATCTGCCTCATATCATAACATATTATGCTGCTAGGGATAGAGAGCAGGAGGCAGATGAGCAGGAGGCTGGGGTAGATCTAGGAGTACAGGATGTTGCGCCTTTAGAGGATGCCCCTGTAGAGGATGCCCCTTTAGAGGAGGCCAGAGGAGACATAGGAGGCCAGGAGACTAGACCCTCTAGATCTCCATTAGCTAAGGACATTCCTACCTACTAGGCTCGACCATCAGAGGTTCCAGCAGGCCAGACATATACATGGGAGGCAGGAGGACCATCTAGGATTCATGTAGAGACAGAGGGTTGGGACCGTGAGTCTGATTTCATGGATTATACTGCCACTCCTGACATGCATATGGGCCAGGATTCATCCTACCATATGTCATATCAGGAGTACATGTACTTGAGGGATTCTGTTGACCACCTCAGGGATTCTGTTGGCCACATCCAAGGTGATATGACTGACCTACAGAGGGAGGTCAGGGCCACACAGGACCTCCAGAGACATACACATTCCATGTTGTCACGCATCGGAACCATTGAGGACTTACAGAGGCGGACCCACGATATGATGGAGCAGTTCTTCCAGCAGGGTTTTATCAACCCTGATCCTGATCCACCCGCACCTCCACCTTTCTGAGACTTATCTAGGTGGCATAGTTCTTTTTGTTATAGGATTAGTTATCCTTTTAGTTTAACTTTTTATAATTGATAGGATATCTTTTAGGATTTCGTTTTTCTTTTGTTATGTTATTTTTATTTCATTTACTGTGTAGGATTTCTTTTTAATATGTGTTATTAGATTGTCTTTTAGTTTTCTTTTGTTTAGGATTAGTTTTCTTTTGTTCTAAATTGTTTACAACAATTCTGCAGTCGATCGATCTCATATTTCAGATCGAGCGCACCCCAGGTGCGATCGATCGGAATTTCCAGATTTGCAGTTTTGTTTTGTAAACAGTTTCTATGGTTATTATTTGTGGTTCATTGCTTATATACGTTCTTCCTTTGAGTTCATTGAATTTTTATTTGATCTTCATGACATTGAACTCTTAGGAAAACATACATTTTACATGTTTGTGAGTAAAATTCTGTAAACTCTCATGAGACTTTACTCGTCCACTAGGGATGCCTAGGGGTTTAAAAGGCATGTTGCATATGCTAAATGCAATCGTAGATCCCAACGAAACGTGGATATAGGTAGTTTTATTTTTCTGTTTTTATTTGATGCTTTGATGTTTTGTTGAGTGTGGTTAGGAATAAATGAAGAAGAGGACATCACAAGACTGCCTTCTTTGGACTTCCAACTTCCTTTCATCTGGACCAGCATCTCCATCAGGTTGTACTGTTCTTTCTTTTCATTTACTTGTGCTTTTTATTGTCTACATTGGGGACACTGTAGGATTTAGGTTTGGGGGTAGGTGGAAAAGAAAGACAGTTAGTGTTAGGCATATGCATATTGTATCACTTATTTGCCATAATTGCACATATTTGCCATATTTGCTATCTTTGAAAAATTTGAAAACAATCTGGAAATTTTTAAGTTTGGTTGAGATCATCACTTTAGGGATCACTTTTTGATTTGATGATTGTGTTTAAATTCATTAGGTAAAGATTTTAGGACACATAGGTATTTAGAGTTGAGTTTAGTTTTGTCCTGTGATAATACCCTATTCTTGCTTGCATGACTACACTTGCACTAGAAACGTGGATTATGGATGCATGCAAAGGTAGTTTTAGAGAGCTTTATATGCTTTGATTCTTTTTAGTTCAATTAATAGATTGCTCTTGCTCATATTTATATATAGGTTCATTCAAAAAAAAAATAAGAGAGAAAAGATAAAAAGTTACCGGGCCTCTTTGCCTCATGAAGCATGGAGTGTTCGCGTAAAGAAAAACAATTTGATAATAAATTATTTTAAGCATATAGTGACTAGTCTAGCTTGGTAGCCTAGGGAACTTGAGTAATTAGATCCTTTGGGGTGCTCATCACCTACTGACTTGAACCAACTGGAATGGGATCATTGATTGAAAGCTTGCTAAAGGGTTCTTTAAGCAGCTGAATGAGAGTTTGACATTGCACATGTCACATGTATTGCACAAAAAAGTGAAAGAATAATTAATTTTAATAATAAGAGCATGAGTATTCTATTTTGAGAACTAATTAAATTATTGTATATTTAGTTTGATAGGACTATTTAGCATGTGTTTCATGATTTGTGATTCTCACTTTTTCACTTGCATGTATTAAATCTGCTTGAGTATAGGTATTTGAATAGGATAGGATTAAATTTAATTTTGAGTATTTTGTGGAGTCTAAGGATCGATTCTTAGGAATTTAGATTCAATTCGTTAAGTTAAATTTTGATTTCCTATTAGTTGATATGATTAACTGGGTTTCAGAATTTTTCAGTCGGCAATATTGATGGATGATTTTATTTTGCATTAGTTTCATTCTTCTTTGCTTGAGGACTAGCAAAGTGTAGGTTTGGGGGTGTCACACAAAATTTTGAGTATTTTGTGTGATAAGTGTGTAACACTTATCCTTTTAGACCTATTACTGCTATTTGTTAGACTTAGAATTATTATAATGTGAATGAATTAATGCATATTTGATGTCTTGCAGGTCTAAGGATGATGAGGAGAAAATGGGCTTAATCAGTCCATTAAAGCTTCAGAATGGATTAAGGCCCAAGTATACCTTGAAGCCCATGGAGGAAGGCCACGGTGGAAGTCCAAAAGAAAGTCCAAGCATAAAGTTCGGATCAGCTCAGAAAGCCCAGAGAATTCACAGTGGATCGATCGGAATTGCGATCGATTGCAGATATGCGATCGAGCGAAAAAAGCGGTACGATGGAGTGACTGTTGCGCAGTAACAATTACGTGAATGAGAAGGAGTTCGAGTTTGAATATGATTGGCTTCCGAATTCTTCTAGATACTGTTTAGATAGGAAATTATGTATTATAAGGCTTTTTTGGAGATGTTCAGACTGGATGAACGGATTAGAGTTTGAATTAAAGGTGGATTACACGAGTTCTTTGTGTTCTTCACTGTTCTTCATTGTTCTTCGCGTTCTTGGATGTTCTTGCTGTGTTCTTGCTTGTTGGGGTATATGCGGATCGTGGGGATGATCTTCTACAATCTCGTTGAAGGTCAGATCACCATGAGCGGCTAAACTCCTTTGTGGAGTATTGATGTAAACTCTAACACTTATTTATGGTTAATTTTATGAATTTCTAGGTTGTTTAATTCACTGTTGAATGATTGCATGATTAGGAGGATTTATAGAAATCAGATTAATTGCTTAATAATCAACCTAATAGAATAATCGGCTGTTAGTTTTATTAGGAATTAACCCAAAGTATTCCTATTTTCTGTAATTATAGGAATACTAATCATGCAATACTGCTTAAAAGACATGATGAGTATGCCAGATTTCATAGGCCATGCCTAGGGAAGACGGATTGTACTACAAGTAGATTAGTTAGTTTAGGTAGACAGTCCGTGTAAGTAGACAGTCCGTGCCAATCGAAGATGAGCTATCGTTATCCCATAAGATAATGTATTTTATGTCTAGGGATTTGATAGAATATGCCTAGAGAAATCGACAGATAGGCTATGCTTATTCCTAGCATAATACCCTTTTGGGATATTGTGTGTGCTTGTAGCCACACAAATCTGTTTTCAACAGTGAATTAACACTTAGGAAATCATGAAATTACCATAATTTAAGGGTTAGAGGGATCATCAATATTCTGTTTTTTCTTCATTGATTAATTCTCTTTTTAATTAGTTTACTTAGATCTTTAGATTTAATTAAGCTATTTTGGATTTTTAGATTAGAACAAATTATTTCCTTTTCTTTTGTCTAATTATTTTCTTAGATTTAATTTGGTAATTTAGTAAATTAAATCCATTCAGTCATTGGGGTTCGACACCCTCAAAATAGCCCTATCCTATAAGGATTCGTCCTATTGTGAGTGATTATTATTGACACATCACAACCCATGGGGAGTCATGCCCCACCTCTATTTTTGATGGCAGGAATTCCAGGGCTCACCAAGACATCCCCCGTGTACATATTTCAGACACACCACCAAACGGTCGTCATCCATATATATATATATATATATATATATATATTTGTGTGTGTGTGTGTAAAGATATATATACAGGTATCCATGGGATCTTGAGGTTGCAAATCCCTCTCCCTCAAATCATATCAGATTTGATAAATAATAAATCCCTCTTTGGGGACACTAGAGATCTATGTCTCTCATTTGGCACTTCACCCAGAAGTCCAAGTATCCTCACATATTAACTTATGGTCCGTCATAAAGGAAGCCATGGTGGTCTAGGGTCCATGTCTTCACAAGGACGGATCATGCATGCATGCCCATTATATGAAGGAAACTAGCAAGCAACTACATGATATGCAACATATTATCAAGTGTAAAGTCATCACTCAATCTAGTCATGTTGAATCATAAACATCTATGAATTCAATACTGATGATAGAATAGCAAGAACAGTATTCTATAAGATCACTTCATTCTCAAACTCAGTAAATCATTAACTACTCATACATGATACACTACCGGTCATGCAGAGAAGTAAGTAGTTCTAGTTTCATTATACTAGTCCATTCACATCATCAAGTCCAAGTATCACTATCATACATTATCACGTATCAACAACGATCACACTTCTCAATAATAATGATATGAGACAAAGGCTCAAACAAGACGGCATAACAATGGGGAAGTCCGGGTATCAATCCCCTTACCAAGGACTCCCAAAATGCAACTCAATCACCCACTGTCGGCGGGTCCCATCGGTGGACCGACGTACTCACCAACAGGGTCTCAAAAGGTCTCTTTGGTGGGTGCTGTCGGTTCCATCGACCACCCACCGACCACACACTAAAAACCAAAGCCAAGTTCTCCGTCGGCGGGTCTATCGGTGGACCGACGACCTGCCGCTGAAATCAAAGGGGTTCCGTCGGTGCCACCGACTACCCACCGACCAAACACTAAACCAGAATCAACCTCCCCGTCGGCAGGTCCCGTCGATGGACCAACGACTCACCGACCAAGTCTAAAAGGGTTCCTTGGTGGGTGTTGTCGGTATCACCGACCACCCACCTACGATTTTCGTCGCGGGTCCGTCGGTAGACCGACGACCCACCGAATAGTCCAAAGGGGTCATCATTCTAACTCGTCGGCGGGTCCATCGGTTCCACCGACAAATCCACCAACGCCCGTCGGTAGGTGTCGTCGGTGCCACTGACCAAGGTCAAGTCCAAGTCAAAAGTCTCATAGGTGGGTGTTGTCGGCACCACCGACCACCCTCCTACAATCTCCGTTGGCGGGTCCGTCGGTAGATCGACGACCCACCGACCAGGTACAATGTCCATTCAAATTCTAAGTCCAAGTCCACTATCGTCGGCGGGTCTATTGGTAGACCGATGAATCCACTGTCGCTGTCGGCGGACCAACCACCCACCGACCAACACACTAAAATATCAAGTCACTGTTAGCGGGTTGTCGGTAGACTGACCTACCCACCGACAGGGTCATACTGTTCTAAATTTCGTCGGCAGGTGCCGTCGACGCACCGACGCAATCACCAACATGCGCGATTTTGGGGTTTTCGCCCCAGTTCGCCCCAACATTAGGGTTTCTGCAATCCTCTCCACATAGGTTACATTTCTAGGGTAAATTTAGGTCAAAATTGGAGGTTAATCACAAAGGAAACAATACCATCATATTACTCAAACAATCATTCATCAAATCATAAAAGAAATTTCATGAAATCACCAAAAACACATAATCTGAGACAAAAACTTTAACCTAGAACATGAATATCAACTTTCATCATTTCAACATGTTTATCATACAGAAAATGATGCTCATGAACACACAATAATCAACAAACAATCACGAATTAATTTATATGCAATGAATCACAAGAATCCCAAAAATTACAAAGCAAGTGTACACAATAGACTTACCTGAACAACAACTCCTCTTGAACGAAAATGGCGGCTCGAGCTGGATCTCTCTAGCCTGGTTTTCTTCCTTGAAGCTCTTCCTCTTCTCTCCTCTCTCAGCCAAAACAAATCTCATGAGACAAAGAGGCTAGGGTTTAAGGCTTTGTCTTTAAACCCTCCCCTCAAAACCAAATAAATCTCAACCCTCCATTGCCTTTTGGATGGGAGAGTAAATCTCAACAATCCAAACTCATTAAATGAGCCAGGCTATGGTTTGGGTCAGAGAAAACAACAAGGGTGCACCCAAAAGAAGAATTGGTTACCAGACTTGATCAATCACCATCAAAAGCCAAGAAAAATTACCGAAACGCCCAAAAAGAAAACAAAATTTTTCGGGGTGTTACAGTATTTAATTGTGAAAGATCTTTTGCAAATGATTTTAGCAAGTGTGTTTACGAATTTGAAAATGAAGATGAGTTTTTAGAGGCATGGGATGTAATGATTAACAAATATGGTCTAACATCAAACCCTTGGTTGAAAGCAAGATTCGATGAAAGAGAGCAATGGTCCTTAGCATATGGAAGGCGTAAGTTTTGTGCAAGTATGAGCACCACACAAAGGTCTAAAAGTGTGAATTCAGCTCTAAAAATTGTTTAGATACTCAAAAGGATTTCTTGCAATTTCTTCGACATTTTGACAGGCTAGTAGAGGATCGGCGTTATACAGAGTTGCAATCTAATTACAAGATGATGCACAGTATCCTGGTACCTGCTTTAGAAAATTATATCATACTGGATCAAGTGAAGACTATATATACATCGACAATCTTTGTGAAGTTTCAACAAGAGTTAAAAAATGTTCTAAATTGTGATTTCACTAGATGCGGGGAAGTGGGAACAACAAGTGAGTACAAAGTTCAAAATTAATCACTCAACCGGACACGAAAGCATACTGCTACTTTTGAAAGTTCCAAAGTTGCAGTTAGGTGTAGCTGTAAAACATTTTGAGTTTGGAGGAATACTTTGTAGCCATGCATTGTGTATTCTTCGTATCAATGGAATCAGTAAAAATACCTGCTCAATATATATTGAAGAGGTGGACTAGAGACGCGAAGAATGTCGGATTTGAGGCTGGGTATCGTAAGTATTTTACTGAAATTGACCATAAAGTAGAGACTGGGAAGCGAAAGATTTATGTCTTATGTTTGTACAAATAGCGATAAAGGCTGCAGAGCATTGTGGTTCTTATGATCGTACTGTTGATCTTGCCAAACAAATGGAGGTGAGGGTGGATAAGATTATAAAGGATGTAAATAGTGAGAAACATATGAAGGATTCCTCATACAATCATAGTGTGAATGATGAACATGCACAAGCTGAGGTTGAAATTACATAGGTCACAAGTGTAGATGATAATCACTTGGATGTCGATGAAATAGATAATAGCTACTTGTTTTCAATATCAAGAGGCATTAAAACAAGAGTGAGAGGTGGTCGTGCAGGTACTAGTGTTCATAGGCCCATAACTGCTCTTACCAAAGCAGTGAAGAAAAGATCATATAAGAGGAAGGAATCTACATATGTGCACCAAACTGTCAACAATACATGTACTCTCCAATTCAAAGTATATCCACTTCATCAACACCTTATTTATGGGAGGAATTGAATCCAACACTCCATTAGGTACTAATTATTCTACTATTTTTAAATCTAATTGTTTATAACAATATGTCAGACTTCTAATGCTTTCTTTTAAAATGTTTCAGGAGTCAATGGGCTTCAACCACAGTCATCAATTGAATCTTGGCCAAGGGACACATAGCTTGGCTCAAGAAAACCAATTTTGTCTTAGCCAAATGACATATGGCTTTCCTGAAGGTCATCAATTGAATCCTGGCCAAATGACATATGACTTGCCTCAAGGTCATCAATTGAATCCTAACCGAGGAAATTATGGATATACACAAATGCTACTACAGGTAATTGTCATGAAAATCTAAATACGGTTGATATTCATAATTCATGGTATTGATTATATTTGGTTTATGTAACCATTTTGTTTCCTTACGATGCTCAACCATCTGAAAAGCAATTACTACCAGCCCTCCTAATTGATTTGCAGGTAATGGATTCATCCCCAACAATGTAAGATAAGGTTTAAGATAAATTTCATTTTCAGTTTAATGTTACTTATATCACCTAATTGACCTTGTTAAATTTTAGGGAGGAGTATAAAACCTGTTAGATGTATTCTTGAAAATCTTGCGAGAGGAAGGACCTGCAAAATTATATAGAGAAAAGACTTGGGCTGATTTGCTGGAGTTGCTACTTGTTTTAGCCTGTTTTGGCTGGTGCAATGATATTGTTGGTTAATAGATGCTGCTGGCAATGGGTGGATTAATGTTTCTACTGATATTGTTGTGTGCTACTCTATTAGCTGCTATGGAGTATCAGTTCAGTTCTTTACAGAAAGTTTTATCAGTTCAGTTCAATATTTTTATTATTCTTAGTCTTGTTATGGAATCAATGGGTGATGGCTGCCTAAAATTAGGTAAAGAACAGATTGAAGTCTGGGATGTTCTCAGATTTTGGTTTTAAGTACTTTGTTGCTACTTGCTTTTGAATCTGGGTTGTTCTCAGATTTTTTTTTGGTTGCTTATTTTTCTAAATTTTTTTGCCAATTTTCTTTGATGAGAATTAAGAGTGGATTCTTCTTTCACTTTTGAATGTATTGTGCCATTTTTAACTTCTTTCTTAAACATGAATTGCTTAGATCATTTAGAATTTTGAAAGCTGGAAAAAATAGTATAATTAATATTTTGAATTCACTATCTAGCATTGCTTTTCACTTTGCCAATAATAGATTTTGTAGAGCTTTTTTGTTTTGATCATGAATGAGAAAGGTTTTAGTAATTGATTTTGGCTATGAATGAGAAAATTGTATAATGATTTTCGTCAATAGTATGATTATTTATTTATTTTATTTTTTTGGTGTATAAATAGCTTGATAATTAGTATGATGCTTGAGCACCTTTATAATTGTTTGCACAAAATTAGTTCATTGATTATGTTAGGAATGCCTTAGCACACTATGTTTTTAAGAGCTGTGTCTGCTTGGGGGTTGTACACCCATTGTTCCATGGCTATACAAGTGTCTGGAATTGCACTGAAAAGCACCAAAATTGTTCATGGTCATGTTAGGAAAAAGATGTAATACACCATGATATACATTTCCTGGTTCGTCTGAAGGAACCTAAATGAACACATAGTCGAGCGATAGTTCAGTTTCTTTGAGAGTCAAATGGATTGATGATTTAACACTACATCGACAATATTAGGAAATCCATATAACATTTCTCCCAACGAATGCTAAATACAATGACAGGAGGCCAAAACACAATGACAACATTATGGTTATGGCCTAAAAGCTGATAAAGTGTCGCCATGGTTGATAACAAAGGGGTTAGATGTATTAACCATAATACAGTGATGCAGGAAGCTACAGGGAAAGAAAAAAAAGGGTAAATAGTGGCATACAAAATATTCATCAAAAATTGCAACGTACAAATGAGCCACATAGAGCTATGGAAGCACCAAAACTTTTAGGGCATACACAAACGAAAAGATGGTGACCCCTATGTATTTAAGCAAATAAGAGTGATGACCAGTAACTGCTTAGCGCCATGATTTTGAAAAATCTGAGTGCCACTTATTCCTCACAAACAACTTGATCTGAGAATCAAAACAATTCATCCATAAAAAAAGGGAATAGTAGCAAACATAAGCTGATACAATGGCGTACTGGTCATTGTCATGATCAATAACCAGATTGATCGAATCCCACCAAATATATAGTGTAATGTAAGGAAGCAAGAAAGCTCCTAAATAGAGGTGCTCAATGAACCCAATTATATAGTGTGCTAAGGAGTTCCTAACATAATCAATGAACTAATTTTGTGCAAACAAATATAGAGGTGCTCAAGCATCATAATAATTATCAAGCTATTTATACACCAAAAAATAAAATAAATACATAATCATACTATTAACTAAATTACATGGTTGCACGACCATGTAAAATGGGTACTCCAAGGTACATACCAGATCATTGGTCCTTTATATGTGCATAGCATGAGCCAAAGCACAACCTAGAACACAATCACCAAACACACACCACCTTGTACACTCACATACACACTAAAAACATCAAGCACAAAGAGAATCTAGCTCCAAGTACCAACCACGAGACCATAAGTGCTCCATCTCCTAGCTCAACAAATCCAGATTCCAAGTGCATATTACCAAAATTAACGTACATTGTTAAGAACAAATTGATTCCAAAAGAACATTAAAGATCTCAATAGAAGTTCATAGCAATGTTTTTTATGTTCCAAAGTAAAGTACATGTTCATAGAACAAAGTGTTATGCCTAACAAACATGGATATTATTTTGATCCTACATAAATAGGAATCAATACAAAACCGAATACAACTAAAACAACTAACATAAAACGAAGCTTCTGATGATAAGTTATGGGTTGTGCTTTCAGGGGTTGAAGCTCGCGTTCATCATCTTCTATCCTTGCATGAGCAGTATCACGATATATGTATTCAAAGAAGTAATGTTCTGCTTCACTTCGTGTTCGAAAAAAACGGTAAACCGCACCCTCATAAAAAAACACCTGTTCACTACATTCATCCCATGTGTCATAGATCCTTGGATTCCTACCCTCAAAAATCACATACAACTTCTTTCGTGCCATATTCTTCCTGATAATAACAAAAATTATAATACAATAAGTCAATAAAAAAGAAATTCTCCTAACCATAAATATGTTCACAATCTAATATTTTAATAAAAATATAAATGCAATACAATAAAAAGGATACAAAATTACATGTACACTTCACTTGTCATCTTGTAGGAATGAATTGTTTTGCTCCTAAGTGGATTTTCATAACTTTCTAAAGTAGTCTTCATTTTTCTTGGAAAATTTATATTGATTCAAATTACCAACACTAGGAGGGTTTATGCTTTGAGAATATCCAAATTGACGAAACGCTCGTAGGGGTGTATATAAGGTATAACAGAACATGAACCAATCAGTAAAATGTATTGTCCCCATGTCATAATAAGGTGATGGTGACGCAATGACTCAGCCTTGAAGTACCACTTACATTTCCACACATTATCCTTATCATCTATGTTCATTAAATAATTTAAATTCTCCACCACGCTTAAGAAAATTGCTCGGGGTCGTTTAAAGGTATGATCTATTAATAGATTTTGTGAATTTATAAAATCTCGTTCCTTTAGCATACCGATAAAAGGGATATGCTCCAAAAGCCACACCTAATAAAAAATAATAAAATTATTGATTGTACAAACCAAAAAATTTAAAATAAATAATCAAACACATTTGTCATTCAAAACTTACTTGCAAGAGAGCTAAACATCCAATGGAATCCACTTGATTTTTAGTGAACGCTCCAATAGACCAGCTAACATGTCAGCCAAAATCTTAGGCACAGTCGTTCTTTTCTCAGGGGAGTCACCTCTTAAATCCATCATTATTTTACAAAGAGAACTATGCGCGTATCCTCTATCTATTGGCAATATGATATGGCCAAGCATGTCAAGTGTTAATGCATTACATTTTCTCTCATCCTTTTCTTCCTTTCCATGGTAAATCTCCAAAAATAACTTTAACGAACACCTTTGACACTCCCCACCGACTTCCCTTTCCAAACGATGTTTTTTCACTGAAAGTACTTTTGAAAGTTCACTATTATATCCTGATTTTATATTTGGATATATGATATCACCATCCAACGAAAAATTTAACAACCTTTCTATTTCCTCAAGAGTAGGGCACATCTCAAAATTATGAAATTTAAATACTACATCCCTTGGATTCCAACACTTAGTTGTAGCATTAATCGAACCCAAATTTAGGTTGATCTTTGCAAGACCTAAGGTATTCCAAGTTTTATTTTTTTAGACCACTCCCATTTCTCATATTCATTCATCGAATCAATTATGGATAATAGATCAGGATCACACTGATATTTTCCTAGGTTTAAAGAAGTGGAACTTGAACTTGCCAAGTGATGATGATAATCAATAAAAAATAGTAACAAAGACGAAAAATAAGGAAATCTAATTGTCTAAATTTTTGAATCTAATCTAATATAATTCACGAATTGAAGCATAAATTATGAGGCTTCTTTTACTTTTTCCTAATTAGGTTAAACATGAAACTTCCTATCTCAGGAATGAATAAAAGGATCAAATAATATTATACCCTAAAGTTCAAAACATATTGATGAATAAAAATAAATACATCAAAAATAATAATTTGAAAGCTAGTCTCCACAAATACCGTAATCTATAGCTTATCTAAGAACATTACAGTACAAGGTCCATGGTGTAAAGGATCGGCCAATCCTGGTCCGAATCGACCGATCCAACTCGGGACAAATCGAGATTCCAAGCTGAACCCTAATTTATTAAAAAAAAAATCTCTGATTCGGTCCAAAAGCGAGTCAGATTTTCACCTAACTGATTCCTTAATTTCACTCAAATCAAATAAAACAGAGGGATCTTTCCAAGATTACAAATTAATGCATGTTTTATCATCCTTATTTATATATAGTTGCTAGGAGCAGGACAAGCGAATTGAAAAGCATTAGCCGTGTTGATTCGATGGTTCTACATTTGGTTGAAATTTTTGTGATATGCCGACCATCCCTTTTAATAAAATTGTAGACATAAGCAAAAACTATAAGCTTGCAAAACCCTACGTGGACTTTGTGGATGCTACTATTCTTATGAAGCTTACAAGTACTTCAACTTTTCTGCTTCAGATTCCATCAGGCAGAGATGATCATCTCACCTTAAAATGGTTTCTTGCACCAATTTGAGAAAAAAGAAAAAGATGGACCACTCCAAGGTTAAAGAACATCTCAAGGTCGTGGGGTCTCTTTTAATACAGTATGCAGCAAGAAAATGGAGAGTTTGTTTGATGGATTTGAATAATTTACAAATTCAAAATAAATTTATACACATGGTGATAGGAAGAGAAAGCTTACCTGTATGTGATTTGGATAATCTCTGATCTTTGAATAATGTCTGCAATATCTCTTTCCGAATGTGATTTGAATCTGTCTTTCCAAATGGGCGATTTTTTTTCTTCCGAATACGAGCCTTCCCTTCTGAATGCGATCTGCAGCTTAGCTAGAACTTTTGAAAAAAGGGCAAAGAGCGGGAAGCTTTGGAGCCCTAAAAATGGCACCCTAAATTTTGCTTCCTTTCTCGGGTCAAAGCAATTTGACCAGATTCAATTCAAAAAGTTAAAATATTCGTTTATATTGTTTTTTTTAAATGCAAAAACTCAGTTAACGGAACACTTCCGTTTGGACTCACTTACCGTCCTACGTGATGGGCACGCGGAGAAGAGTGACACGCATCGGCCATCCTGCGGTGTAGTAGAGGAAATCGACTTCTTTATTTGTATTAGCTAAGTTTCCCTAATTGCTTAGAATAGTATCTTTCTTTATATTAGCTAGTTTCCTTGATTACTTAAGAGGAGCATCTATAAATACTTGTAATCCCTCTTTGTGAGGCATTGAAGAGAATAATAAACCATTAAGTTGGAATTGGAGGATCGATCCCTTGGAAGTGTTCATTTTATCTTCTTCTTTATTTGTTTTTCTCTGTTTTTTGCATTGATAGAACTGTGGTTCTATCAAGTTGGTATCAAAGTGGTCGATTCTACGTGGCCGTGGTGTTGCTGTCTTGCTGCTACATTGTTGCTCATTGTTGCTGCCGCTGCCACTGCCACTGCCGCTGCCGTTGCAGATCGTTGCCCATTGTTGTGGTCGTGCAGTTGTCGTCCCATTGCTGTTCTGTTACCTTTGCCGTCCCATTGACAAGATTCGGTTTCCGTCCTTACTAGTCGACTCGTGATATAGTTGCTGTTCTACTACAGTTTCCGTCCCATTACTGTCGTCGTGCTGTTGCCGTGGCCGTCGTGTTGCTATCTTGCATCATCAAAGAACCTGCTATTGCTGCGGGTTTTGATCAACCTGCAATAATAGCATTTGTTCATTCACCGTTTTTTTTTCATCAAAGAACAAGACCTCAAAAGACCTTATTAAGTACCCTTCCTCGCTTGACCATTCACCGATCTCTTTTCCTTCAAAGAAGAAGTTCTAAGAAGGGCTTTATAAAGGTGTGTCATACACACAATCTTTCCCCGCCTTTAAGAGAAGAGGAGGAGATCAAAGAGTTTTAATACAGTTTGTGTCACACCAGTCACTTGTTTCACTAATAAAAAAAAAGGAAGAGAGAGAGAGAGATGGTTACAAATGCTCTAATAAAAAACAGAGAGAGAGAGATGGTTACAAATGCTGAAGTGAATGAGAAGCTGGACTCTTGCTCAAAGGTATTGAGCGATCTACAGAACGATTCATAAATGAAGTTGTTGAACTATAACAAAAGTCAATAGAACAACTACGTCAAAATAATGCCAAGATAATGGAGCTCTTTACAAGTCTTAATGAAAATTTTCAGTCACCAAGTGCTCTCCCAAATTCACAATTATCACCGGTACCAAGGGGCAACCACATTAAAGCTTTTTCAAGTCTCCACTTTGCTCAACACAAAGTGGTTCCTCCACGTGACGTTCAACCCCCAGAACAAGTTAGAGCTTCTGGAACTCTACAAGGTACCTGTCATGAACTAAATCTAGAAATCTCAAAAGAGTCTCCAAATTTAAGCTGTAACTCTCACCCCATATCCCTATGGGAGTGGAAAGCAATATTCAAAGCATAAGCAGAAGTAAATTCAATAGTTCTAATAAATATTCAAGTAAAAATTACAGATCTGGTCCTTTATATAAATTTGAATAAAAATCTCTACTTCCAATACATTAGCCTTATCATCTAAATCTCTATTTCTCTAATCCATTTTCCAAAGCTCTCCCTTTAAGTGCTAGCATTCAATCCTGAAAGATATAAATCAACAAACATAAGCTGAAAAGCCTGGACGAGTAGTCCTTCAAAGCAAGGTATTTACTTATATCACAATGTTATGAGAAACATACTAAATAATACAAGTGATGATAGTAATTTCTGTAATATATATGATTAAAGACGAATATGAGCAGAAATCAGACAATAGATTATTCTCTTAATTCTCACATTGGTATATGAATCTATGGTCAATATAAAGAGTTCAAGTGCCTAATTCTATATGCAAATTAGATCAAGTGTATCATGCACAAGATACTCAAAATAATATCAATAAAGAATATGACGCAAGGGAGCTATTAAGTATGCAAATATAGTAAGTTCCCACAAGACCAATCCTTTCATGAGCACGATGTCTTAACGAACCATCCCCCCTATACGGGGCTACTCTCAAAGATAAGATATTTTATGTGCGCAATATAGTTCTAAGGGGTTTCAACCTAGATGGCACAATTCACCCACTTATTTTTTATCAAGGGAATATCCAAGGCATCACCAATGTGAAATCTCCTCAGAGAACCATACATATTTAACAACCAACAGAAGGGTGTCATGATTCAGCTATTGGGCATCACCTTAGTGAACTTTTCCTCACCTATCATCTTACCACAAGTCTCTTGGGACCCCCATACAAGGCCTATCCCTCACCTTGGGTGAAAACAAATATAGTCCATTCATAGAACATCAATGGTTTAAATAAGTCAAATAGTCTTGTGTATTGGTCTAAACCCATGGGTATCACATAGGGTGTTAGACAAGGCCATCTCAGCAAGGTAGTTCATAAGCAACTTATAAATTCAGGTCCTTTAATTAATGCAATTCACACACAATGGTTCATAGGCATATATTCAAATTAGCAAACATATGAGCACAATCCCATGATTCTAAGCTGTATAGATATATCATGACATAATTATGTATACTTGATAAGAATACTTAAATAAGCCTAATACAAGTGTTAGAACATAGAACCAGCATTATTAAGTAAGCATTCAATGATATTTTAAGCCAATCTACTGATAAGGACAATTGGTATACTACTTATATGGTCACAACATTACACTATCAAGTTCACATATCAAGTATACATCTAAGCATGCATATAATGAGGAAATAATAGTATTAGATAGGTTT
Source organism: Pachysandra terminalis (assembly GCA_031762675.1). Classification (NCBI taxonomy): domain Eukaryota; kingdom Viridiplantae; phylum Streptophyta; class Magnoliopsida; order Buxales; family Buxaceae; genus Pachysandra; species Pachysandra terminalis. The sequence goes on from JAUPMG010230328.1 coordinate 17,811, forward strand.
TGGTGATTGGTTCCCTAATTAACTCAAAATCTCATACTACCAGGCTAATTTTCCAAAGTCTATATCTTAGGTATGGAAGGTCAAGTCTTCATTGGTACATCCCCAGTGCTTGGAAACATAACCAATCTTCTAGTTTGGGTGTTTTACAGGTGTTCAAGGTCAAAAGTCTCCAAATGGGTCACATTGGGTTTTCGGTAAGGTGCTTGGCAGGGATTCAGTATGTCGAGAATTCCAAAAGTGTGCCAAAGTCTAAGGATTTGGTCTGTGAAGGTCCCCTTAGGTAAAATTGGGTTTTATCTCTCTTTCCAAAAGGGGGCTCGATAGGGTCATTCGGTATGCCAAATTGGGTTAGTAGCAATTCCAGGGAGCTGTATTTTTTACTATGGGGCTCAACAGGGTACTCGGCATGAGTAGGCTGCCGAATCGCAACCTGCTGAGGTTTTGATTGGGATTTCTCCCAAAGGTCATTTACCATCTAGGGACACTTCGAAAATAGGTATTGGGTCTAAGGGTTTGGTCTACACAAGGATCTCTTCATTTCTTGGGTTCCCAGTTAAGGATTTCTGGGTTTTGCTTAGTTCACATGAGCATGCAAGTTATAGAAGATTAGATAGTAATATTTCTAGGTTTTACTATTAGGATCATGGGAAAAGGGTTAGCACAATCAACAAGAACGTTCCCCATGGTCATAACATCAAAATAGAAGTAAATACACAAGACTTTGAAAGAAAACTCACATTTTGTTGTAGGATTGCTTCTTCTTCTTCCTTGGGGTTTTTTTGGAGTTCTTCTCCTACTCTAAGTGTTCTCCACGAAATTGGGTGGGTTTCTTGTGTTTTAATTCACTTAGTTACCTCTCATTTTATAGACTTGTAGATCCAAGGTTGTGTAATTAGGAACTGCTATTTTGGGTTGATTTGGGTTTCTATTCTCTTTTAGGAAAACAGATTCTAAGTTACTAATTAGTTTGCAAAGCTTCTAGAGGTTTCTTATTAATTGATTTCTCTTACCTATTTGATCTAGTTTCTATTTCACAGTCCATGCCTAGTCATCAAGTCAATATTACTGACCAAGCCAAATTTGTTGACTAGTCCAGTTTTAGTTAATTATTAGGATTTCGAAATCAGCCTATTGTATTATGGTTTTTATGTTTATTTAATTATTGATTAATATTATTGATTTATTAGTTTATAAATTTAAGGTTGTTACCAAATTACTATTTTACCCTTTTGGTTTCAAATTAATTCTTTTGAATTTTTCAGGTTCTTACAATACCCGTAATCAACAATCTCTAGATAAGGATACAAATGGGAGCGTAGGATACGGAGATCGAGATCAAAAACTCCCTCGTATGAAAATCGACTTTCCTTATTGGGAAAAGGGTGATCCCACAAGTTAGATATCACGAGCCGAGAGGGATTTTCATTTCTATCATACAAATGAGGAGTGGAAGGTTGAGATCGCTTCCATCCACCTAAATGGCGATGTCGTTTAGTGGTACGAATGGTATGAGTCAAACCATGGTGTGCCTACTTGGGATGAATTCGTTGCGGGATTGATGGCGCGCTTCGGTCCTCCAGGATATCAAGATGTTCATGGTGAACTTGCTCAGATTCACCAAACATCTACTGTCCTGGATTATCAAATTCGTTTCAAACGATTGTGTAATCGAGCAAGGGATTGGCCCGAGCCTCAACTAGTGGAAACCTTTATCGAAGGTTTGCGACCAAAAATTCGTCAAGAAGTAAAGATGTATAAACCGCGTACAAGGAATGCAGCAATTTCTTTTGTGCGTTTGCAAAAGGAAAGGCTTAGTGAGGAAAATTGTCGTTATACCAAAGGCTTACCCAATCAGTCATCAGAATTGCCTCGGGAAGGCTCTGCTAGTAAAGTAGTCCACAACCCTCATGTTAAGTGCCTTATGCAAGATGAGCTTAAGGAATGAATAACAAAAGGATTGTATTGGCACTATGATGAAAAGTGGCAAAAGGGTCATCGTTGAAAGCAAAAACGACTTTTGATGATTGAGCCTATCGAACATTCTGAGGACTTGGTCGATAATCATGACGAGCCAGATCATGAAGATGCTGAAGGGGAAAGTATTGATGATGTTGTGGCTATTTCAGTGCATGCTTTAGCTGGTTGCTCCACACCACAGACTATGAGAGTCAAAGGGCATATCAAACACCAACCGGTGATGATTTTGAATGACTCAGGAAGTATGAACAATTTCCTAGATATTCAAATGACTAAGCGGCTTTCTTGTCCAGTTGAGCAATCAGACAAATTTGAAGTTAAGGTAGCAGATGGCAGATCCTTATCAAGTGCAGGAACATGTTATAATATAAGAATCTCCATATAAGGTATGACTTGGTAACAAATTTGTTCTTGTTACCCTTGGATGGGTGTGATCTAGTTTTGGGGACCCAATGCCTTTGTACCTTGGGAGACATTACTTGGAATTTTTCAAAGCTCATCTGCAATTTTCATTAAATGGGAAAAGAATGACTATTAAAGGAAAGCAAGGTGGTAGCATAACTACAGTTAGTAATCATCGCATGGAACGGATACTACGAAAGGAACCTGAAGGTTTTTTGGTTCAATTAAGAAGCCTTGAGAATTTTAAGATTGCCTCACTAGAAATTGACAGTTTGGAGCTTATATTGTCAGAGTTTCAGATATCTTTGAAGAGCCGAGAGGACTGCCTCCCCGTCGCTCTCATGACCACCAAATCCCATTTCTTCTTGGAAGTACCCATACATTCAAAAGACCGAGATTGAGAAGATAGTTTATGAAATGCTAGATTTGGTTATTATTTGGCCTAGTGTTAGTCCATATTCTTCCCCAGGTTTTGCTGGTACGAAAGAAGGATGGATCTTGGCAGATGTGTGTTGATTACTGGTATAAGGAAAGTACCCCATTCCAGTTTTTGATGAGCTCCTCGATGAATTAGGTGGAGTACAATATTTATCAAAGCTAGACTTGCGTTCTGGATAACACCAAATTCGAATGCATGAGGATGATGTAAAAAACAACAGCTTTCAGGACTCATGATGGCCACTATGAATTTTTGGTGATGTTGTTTGGATTAACAAATGCACCATCCACTTTTCAAAGAATAATGAATGACATCTTTTGGCCATATTTGCGAAAGTTCATTTTGGTATTCTATGATAATATTTTGATATTTAGCTCATCTTGGGAAGATCATTTACACCATCTTCGAGTAACTCTCAATCTTTTACGCAAACATTGTTTGTTTCTTAAGAGGTCCAAATGCAGTTTTGGTGAACCAAAAGTGGAGTAGCTTGGTCACATTTTTTCTAAAGACGGTGTGGCTGCAGACCCCTTAAAGGTCAAGGCTATGGTTGAGTGGCCCACACCAAAAACAATCAGGGCACTAAGGGGGTCTAGGGCTGATGGGTTACTACCGAAAGTTCGTAAAAGATTATGGAAAAATCACTACACCTTTAACAACCTTGCTATGAAAGGATGCTGTCCAATGGAACCTTGAAGCCTATAAGTCCTTTGAGATGTTGAAGAAGGCTATGTCAACTACACCAGTTCTTGCCTTGCCAGATTTCAACAAGAAGTTTGCGATTTAATGTGATGCATCTGGTGTAGGAATTGGTGGAGTTCATGCAAGAAGGTTGACCTCTCGCTTTCACTAGCAAGGCATTATGTCAAAGACATAAGGAGATGTCTGTGTATGATAAAAGAGATGATGGTAATAGTTCATGCATTCAGAAAATGGAGACCCTATCTCATTGGCTGTCATTTTAAATAAGGACAGGCCATAAGAGCTCAAAATACATTTTGGATCAACAAATTGTTACTCAGAAACAACAAGAATGGGTTTCAAAGTTAATGGGATATAACTTTGAAGTCATTTACAAAAAAGGAACAGAGAATGTGCTGGCAGATGCGTTGTCTCGTATTCCTGAACAAGCAGAACTGGTTGCTATATCCATGCCATTGTGCAAAGACCTTGAAGTAATTAAGAAGGAGTGGATAACCATGAAACACAAGACCTCATTCAAAAGTTGCAGCAAGATCTAGATGCAATTCCTCGCTACAAATGGGATGATGAGGAACTCGAATACAAGGGGCGATTGGTGCTGACAACCAACTCTACTCAAAAACTGATTATCATGAGAGAGTTCCATGCATCACCATCAGCAGGTCACTCAGGCTACCTTCACACATATAAGCATATATCATGAGTTTTTTTTCTTGGAAAGAAATGCGAGGAAAGATAAAGCGCTTTGTTGAAGAATGTGAAGTCTGTCAGAGAAACAAAGGTGAAGCAATAGCCAGCCGGGCCTGCTCCACCCATACCAATTCTATCACAAGTATGGTCAAGTATATCCATGGACTTTATAGAAGGGTTACCAACTTCGTAAGGCAAATATGCAATATTTGAAGTGGTGGATCGTCTTTTGAAGTACGCTTGATGTGCTTAATTTCCATATAGTTTAATCACACTTCTAAGCCTTCATTTTATGTCTTTTTATCTTATTTTAATTAGAATATAGTGTCATTTACCTCATTTTGTGTATTTTTTGTAGGAAGCATCATATTGGAACAAACAGAGCACATTTGAGTCAAAGAGGAGAAATCGTGGAAGAACTTGTAGTGAAAGTCATTCTCTTGTGTCCCTTAGTTTTACTTCGACTTTTGCCAAGTAAAAATTCATTCTAAAAATAGTATAGAAGAGGGGCATGGCTTCTAGACGTCCCTAGCTTGATTGGTGTTCAATTTTCGTGAAGACTTGCTCCACAAGAAAGGAAGTTTCTATTTTGAGTTTAGGAAAGTTACCTTCCAGAATTTCACTGAACAGATCTCGATATTTTGGCCATAACCCATTCTAGAAAAGTCCAACTAAGGTGATTTTAGTCGCCCTGGAAATCTAAAATGGAGAGCTACAATTTTCATGAAGACACCAAAGCCTAACTCGATCGTTTTAAAGGTCTAATTAGCAATACAAGAAAAAACTTGTGAAGTTTCCTGTTTGGAGGCAAAGGGACGTTACTATTTTCTTCAAGGTTTTCATTTTCAAACTGGAGAGAACGATTTGGATCTCTATAAAAGGGGATTCTAAGGTTTTTTGAAGGAGACTTAACTTTTGGGATACTTAGGACAAGGTTGAGGACGTGAACAGCAAGAGGAATTTGCGAGATTCATTGGAGGCTAGATGGATTCGATCTTCGTAGAGTTCTATCTTTCCTCTTCTTATTTTGATTAATTTTTCTTCTTTGAAGTTGATCTTTGGATTCTTTAGTATTCATGTTTTTTGATTAGAACAATGAAGGTTTTTAATTTCATT